>JAMKCH010000738.1:0-42848 GCA_023653785.1 Ophioderma brevispina
ACTTGACTAAAGACCAGGCCTGGTCACGAATATTTAAATCTAAATGACCGTTATTCGAAATTACACTATTTTGCAGCTGGGTTAATCCACTAACCCCGACGGATTTTGAAGTCAATAATTTTTTCTTAATTTATCATGATATTACTAAGATCTTTTGAACAAAGGTTTAAGAGATGATTTTTTAATGTCACTTGGACCGAGACTGCCATAGTAAATGCACGTAGCAGTTCCCCAAATTACCGTTTGGAAATCCCCAATGCCCAAATCGAGCAGATCGTGTCCTACCCCCCCTGTACACTTATATCAGTTGTCAAAATTGTGTCGCCACTGCTTAAAATTGGTTTAAAAATAAGAGACAATTTGCATGGGGTCAAACAGCTGTGCCATAGCTTTTTTGACTAATAAAAAACATAGAACTTAGGGTGTTCCAGGAAGCTGAGACAAACTTTTTCCCTTTTGGCATAATCCATGTCAACTACTGTATAGCAGGATATTTTTGCGGGGTTAATTTTTCGCGATTTTACCAGTTTTGGACATTTCATTGGGTTTTATATTCGCGCATTCAAGTTTAAACATATTAAAGTCAATGTAAAAATAACATTTTTGCGGGTTTAAATTTGCAGTTAGCTGCATGAACGCGAAAATTAACCCCCCGTGAAAATTTCCAATTTTACAGTACTAAGTAGTATATAGCATGTGTGCATAAATGTACATACAGTAATAAAAGCACTCTGTAATTAATACAATGTCTTTCTTGTGTTCCATTTTCATTGTCTCATGCAATACAGAATATGTGAGTGGTTTGTTCATCTACCCATATCTGGCTGTGCATAACTTTCCCCTTCCTTCTACTAAACCCTGCACCACCACATCAACTTTTCCTACTACCCTAAACCAGTTTTACCTACTACCCCATATTGGCCATGGGATCAAGGGAAAATTGTTCATTTTTATTACATACTTTGCCGAAGTAAAACCATTTTTCCACTATAAATAATACAGTGGCGTACCGACCAGGGGGGGCAAGTTGCCACCTCTCGCTCGAAAAAGCAGGACGATATCGACCATTATCATGTTTTGGGGAGTCCAAGTGTGTGAAAATATCGGATCCAAAACATGATAATGATAAAATTGGATGATTTACGCCCAATATTAATTGGTCTCACTATGACTTTTAAAATATTGGGCTCGACTGCGTCTCGCCCAATATTTTTGCAACTCATAGCTCAACCAATTAATTTGGGCTTAATCGATCCAATTTTATATCAAAATATGCATTTTCATCCCTCTTCTTCGGGGAATTTTGGCAATTTGTAAAGCGCCGGTATCCGCCGCAAGCGACGCTCATGTACAACCAAAATAACAGTAAAATACATGAAATTACTAATAAGCAGTGGAAAAATATATTCAAGAAAAGAGTCACATTGTAAGTATAATACAGTTCAGAGAGTTCAAGCAATGCTTCAGAGTACAAATATGTCTTCAATGTAGCAATAAAAGTAAATAAGGCGATTTTCGCGCGCTACACGCACATTGCGTCAAGTTTAGATTTAGTTGGAGCAAATCACCGGGACGACTTTCGAATTTTGCCCCCTCTGGCGGGACGACTTGGAATTTTTGCCCCCTCTGGATCGACTGCCTCGGTACACCACTAAAATAATAATAAATATTATAATTGCCATTTATTGGGTATGGCAATTTTAAAGGTTGCACATTTCATGAAAATGAATAAAATGCCATCTCAATTTCTTTTCTGAATATCAGTGATCAAGGGACATACACTATGCTACATTGACTCAAGCAAATAATGATGTTATTGATAAGTAAATCCACCTGGTATGCAGCGGACAAAGAACTTTATATTCTCCTTTGTTTATTTGGAACTGCAGAGCCATTGTTATACTGTCCATGCAGTTGAAAAGATGTCAGGCGTTATAGACTCATTATCACCGCCCATTTTAGGGTAAACATTTCATACAGAAGTCCCAAGTACGCAAATGAAGTATTGCCATTGATTCCGTCATGCACTGTATGATGTTCTGCAGTAGCGCAGGATGGAATCAATAGCAATACCTCATTTGTATACTTGGGACTTAAATGAAACATGTACCCAGTTTAGATTGAGCTGGCCTTGTTCGCTATTTAAATAAACTTTGAAGTTCTACTCAGAGTTCAACAATTTTGACTGTATATTTCATCATTTATTAAAAAAAGAAACTAATGTGAACAAAACTCATGGTGGATATGTTGCTTGGTAAGCTGTGACCTAACATCTTTGTGCAGAACCAAGATCCATAACTTATTGTTGGACCTCATTTCTATTCAATTTACCACCATGTTTTTAGAAGAATGCAAAAGGGGGGTCTAGCGACCCATGCTAACAATGCAGTAAATTGAATAGAAATGGGGTTACGCGGCAAGTTACTGTAAGTTAAAGGCACTATCAGTGATTTGCTAAATCAGAAAATCATCAAAAATCAGATTTTTTTGCATGTTTGTAACAAGCACAGGTATCCTAACATACCCTGCAAATGATAAGACCAGAAGCAGCCTAATAAGGACACAATCAGATATTTTAGTCTGTACTGTCCGTACGGACACTTACTACAACACATAATTGAATAGAGATTCATATCTTTGAACACTGTTGTTTTCTTCTTTTTCTGGCAATTCTTCAGTTGGAAAAAGTAATTTCCGCGAATTCTACAGACTTATCCTTCACTTTTAAGCTATTCCTGCAAATTTCAAATATATGTACTCTTTTGGGGAAATCACTGATAGTGTCTTTAAAGGGATTAGCAGCGATAATGCGAGAAAATCGAAAAATGTAGAAATGCATTTTTTAAACTTATAAATCAGGGATAAGTGTGTATAATTCCATATAACTGCTTTAATGTAGAAAAAACACACCAAATAGTGAAAAAATGAAGTATTTGAAGAAATTTTTCATACAGTCTCCCGTAAATAGATACACAGCGGTGGCGTTTCATAATCTACACTAAATAGCTGATTGTGGTTTACACCAGTACAGAATAAACAAATATAAATATAAATCTTTGTGTTTGAGGTCAAACTGTACAGGTCATGGCGCACAATATCATGCTTACAAATCTCGGATATTCACAGAGAAAGGTTTTTTGCTCTCAAGTCGGAATTTTGATACGCACGTATCTAAATTACAGAATCAGATAAAAGGTACTGCCTTGTCTTTAATACACGGATTTCAAGCCTACCACTTGCAGGTTATGTTAGCACATCCATGCCAATAACAAAAATATCAAAATATGAATTTTGATGATTTTTTCGATGTTTCGGATCAGCAAATCGCTGCTTGTCCCTTTAAGTTTTGTTTCTGCACAAAGATATTAGGTCACAGTCTGCCAAACAACTTTCTGCCAAACAACTTTCATGATTTTTTAGTCATCTTTGTTTCCTTTTCAAAGAAATGATAAAAAATATGGTCATGGTTAATTGAACGCACACTAGAAGCCTAAGGTTTATTTATTCGTGAAAGAGGACAAGCATCTTGTGCTTTTCGTCATGAAAAAAATAGCTCAATCTTAATCGGGGTGGTGAGCTCCTAAAATCTTTTTCAACTGCATGGGTAATAACAATGGCTCTGTACTAACAGATAAAAAGTAATTTGAAGTGTTTTATCCTCTGCATACTGAGCGGATTTACTGGATATCAACAGTGCTATTATTTGCTCGAGTCCATGCAGCATGATGTACATCTATTTAGGAGAAGAAATTGTGATGACATTTTATTCATTTTCAAACAATGTGCAACTTTTGCACTTGACATACCCCAGAGTATTGAAAGGCATAATCTTTAATAATAACCTGTGCAGAAATCAGTTACTTTGCCGAAATGCGTAATTAAAGTCCGTATGCAAGCATCTTTCTTCTTTGGATCCGCAGGAGTAATAATACTTTACCCCTTCCTAACTATACGTGTCTTGCCTGAAGTAGAAAAAAGTGACGCCCGCGTATACCCAGTACCACCTTTCATTGCAAGTGTGCTTTCTTCTTGGACAGTGGCAGCGTCAGTGAGGGGGCAGGGGCACTGGCACTTGATCCACCCAGACCCCCCAGATGTCCACCCCAAGAACAGTTGTCACACCACACCCCCCCAGCCCGAAAGAAGAAAAATGAGATTTTTGCCCAAATGTTTTTCAGGATTTTTACAATTTCCCCCCCCCCCCCCCCTCCCCCCAGGATTTTCACAAAAACCCAATCACACCCTCGAAAAGGGCACGGGATACAATTCTGTTGAGAAGTTTTCCCCAAAAAAATTTCACTTTCCCCCCCCACCGAATGAAGTCGGTTCCGCCATGGCTTGACTACGTGCACGCTTGAAGTCAGACAATGTATAGCCAGGGAGCGGAACATCCGGGAGATCAACAAATCTGCATGGCAATGGTAGTGAAAACTTAAAGACGCACTGTGCGCAGTTGTCTTCACCACGATTCGGGCTTCCTGGGCTTTCCCCTTGTTTTCACGAGTGACTCATGTCCCCCCAGGCTTGTAGTACTTGTGTACGAATACTCGTACTCATACTCGAGTACGAGTACAAATTGTGTACTCGTACTCATACTCGTACTCAGGCGTGGGTACTCGTACTATACTCGTACTCAGGCATAAAGTACTCGTACTCATGCTCGTACTCGGGATTTAAAATGTTGCTTGTAATCATGCTCGTACTCGTACTCAGGACCCAATACTCATACTCGTACTCGTACTCAGGGTCAATGTACTCGTATCCAGTACTCGTACTCAGGAAAAGTACTCACACTACAAAAATAAGTGAGGCATGCATTTTGGCTTGAAAAGGGAAATTAACAAACTCAAAATAACAGGTGAGTGATATTACAAACTGCGTGATTTTCACCCAAATTTGTTTTGTAAAATTTACTTTTATGGTGTCAGTAAATATCAATATTAAATTTGTTTTGGTTTGATATCGCATCAAATATTTCAAAATAATGAAATTCCTAAGGTGGATATCTAAGTAGACTACCAAGCTCCATGCAAGGACAATTTAGTGAAAGCAAACCCCATTTTATCCAACCAGTTGCTATCTTTTGCCAGGAAGGTGCATGTCGCTTAAAACCTATGGAGAGATGGTTAGTAGGTCCAAAGTGATAAGGCACTGCTTTTACAGAAAATCGAACACCTGATTTAGGTTTTACCATGCATATCCATATCAAAAGACAGGAAGCTTAAAAAGGATGTTTTCTGAAAACTTGGCATGTTGGAATACATGTTTCAAATTGAAAGGAAATATGGGCAAATTTAATTCGGGGCCAAAGTCATCACCAATTGAACACACAATCATCAAATTCTGAAGCGAACCTTAGAATTGTATATATAAATCAAATAATAACATCATGGTCCCTATCATAGCGTTGCATATACCTCATATCAAATGGTTTGGTTCAAACGACTCAAAGCATTTTGCATTCAAAGGGGGTGGGTTTTTCTTATAAACTGGTTGTTTAATTATGCCCAATGCAGATAATGCTGCAGGTATAGGGTATGAGACAATGGATACAGGATGGATTACAAAGCAATGCCATGATGGCTACGCATATATGGGTAGGGTACAGCATTTTGACCACAATGGTTATGGATATGAGTGCTGTAGAGGACCATGGGTACAGGTACACATTTTACCGAGTATGGGTACTGCATGTATTACACAGTATGCATGCGGTTTAATGAGTGAAGAGGATGTGCCTTGACAGTTTATTCATCCATAATCCTTGGTGGGCCAACGGCCCACAAACTCAGCTATTTCCATTAAACAATGAACTGTTGTGTTAGACGAAAACAACAACAAATTTGAGCAAATACACAGTTCAAGTATACCTCATTCTCAAGTCTTGGTGGCGGCGTAACATCATCATCATGTTATTACAATTGTCATTATCATTGTCACCCCGTCTTCATCAGCAACAATATTACGAAGGCGTCAGTTTGCAAAGTACTCATATCACATTACTGTACTCAGGCAAAAGTACTCGTACTCATACGCGTACTCAGGCACAAGTACTCGTACTCATACTCGTTAATCGGGTTTTAAAATTTGCTGTACTCATACTTCGTACTAGGACTAGGACAAATAAGCATACTGTACCATACCGGGGGGTCAGTCTCGTCATACTCATACTCTATCAGAAAATAGTAGTCATATACAAGTCTGCTCAAGCTTCGCACTGCCTTGTTACTGCGGGCTGGGCAGAGGCTACATGCCTGCAACACCAACTCACTTACCAGCTGCTTTCCCTGATGAGCCTCTTAAGAACTGCGGTTCATAACCATACCAAAGTTAAATGATTGAAAGCACTGCAGGTACAAGCCTGAAAGCACTGGTAGAAAACGATGGAGTGGGACGAGGCAGCCAGTAAGTGTTCCATTGAAATGGGATAAGCAAACAAAAAGACACTACAGAATCAAGCCAATCAGTGAAGCTCATTGTATTTGAAGTTCCGTGCTTATGGGATGGCATGTCTCCAAATGCAGGGGTGAGTCTAAGATTTTTCTGATTTCAGATTTTTTACGTGTTCAAAATTTCCGCAAATTTTAATTTCAGCCCGAGTCTAACATTTTGGGCAGTTTATGCTGTTTTTCCAGGATTTGTACCAATTCAGGATTTTTTCCAATTTACAGGATTTTTTTTCCAACAAAAACTTTCAATGCACACCCCTGAAATGGGCACCCGGGATACAACTCGTTATACAGGGGCTGAATGCTGTATTTTTGTCGGTAGTCTATTAGACCATTACAATTTAATGTTGTGTGCCAATCCATGTATACGGGATCAGTTGGACATGGACTTTTAGTTGCACAGAGAGATTCAAAACAGGGTGCCCCTTAAAAAATCGAAAGTAACTGATTTTGGCCCTGATGTAAAGGCTTTCCCATCAAAATATCCCATGGATAGCTCAGAAATGTTTCGTGGAACAAAAATTGTGAATGAAATTTCTAATTTCGTATAGGAGCATATGAATTCAGTCTATGTTTTACATGAAAGTATCAGCATAATCAAAAAATCGCCTTGTTTCTCTAATAAGACATTTTATGTAGCCCAATTACAAGGTAAGAATTTAAGAAATTATAGTGTCTAATCTATACGAAATTTTTTTGACTAATTTTTAGACCACATATTTGGGTGCCCTAAAATCTCCGTAGCACTTTAAGTTACAAGTGCTACAGGAGTTTCATAATATCCAGCGGCATCATATTTGGCCATTTCAATTAATACTTACCCACATATGGACTGACCGGGGCAGCAGCCAATTGCAGTTCACCATATGATTAGTCTTGTCAAAGACTCGGTTTTTACGAATTCGTGGGGGGGGTGCACTCAGAGAGGTTAACCAAAATATGGTTTGTAACTGGTTTGAGATCTGAGATATCATGCAAAATAACTGACCCCCGTAGGAACCATACATTTTTGGGTCTCATCATTTTTAAACATATTTCAGGTAGGGAGAATCCACATGCCGAGTGGTGCAAAAAATTCCACATCACTATGAAAAGGGTGAATTTTGAGGAATTCAAAATGGCGCCGTAAAATGACCGCAAATCGCTAAAATTTTACATCACCTAATAGTATGACTATATCACGTGATCGTATAATCAGAACAGGTTTTTTTACCTGAAGTTTGTTTTAATGATAAGGTACCTGTTTTCTAAGCAATTCATGACTTTTTGGGTGTTAATAGGGTGTCATATTCCAAGATGGACCGCCATATATGAACTAGCGGCCTGTTAAACAGATTCTTGGTTATTGTGGGTGTTTCCTGGGGTACGGGTGCTATAAGCCCCCCTCACCATACTAAATTAATTGCTACAGTCCTTCACTACTCTACACTGAATAATTGTGGTAAAATTACGGTCAAACATGCAAAATCCACATAACATTCATCTTTCCCTATCCAGAGGGCACCGATTGTTATAATCTTGGGGTTTTCTGTATTGTCATCTTGATATGGAAGAAATGGTGATGCTACTGGTTTTGAAAAGGGAATGACGCATTTGACACTTGTGTGTCTTTGCCAGAGTAATGGTGCAAAAAGAACCTTAGTACAATCTTCGTGGTAAACCTCTCTGATTACCGCCCTAGTATCTCTTCAAAAATAATGCCGCCGAAGCCACTGCAAATATAAGAACAGAATGTAGCGCACATAGATCCAATTGATGCCGAGTTTGAGAAAAAAAAATTTGAAAAGCCTAGTTTTTTGTGTGACATCGAGACGTCGTCCCATTTCATCATCAGCCAAAGATCGACTCGATGAACTGGAAGATTTATCCACTAAAATGGAACTGAAAGTTGCCATTCTAGAACTCTTCAGGCCTCATCATCACACTTCATTGTCTCCACCGCGTAGACTACTTCGTAGTAGTTGCACCCCATATTCAAGACAAATGCATAATATGCTGTGGTTGACAGAATGGGTTCACTTCATCTAGTCACAACTTTCAATGTCGACCATGCCCTGAAGGAAGCAAAGACTGACTTTGATCTGTCTGTAAGACTATGAAAAGTATTTGAATGCTATGGCTGATGATCTCCTCTATCATAGAAACTACTGCATCCGCCTTGCCCGAGAAATGACTAATATGCCGCCGATTATAGAGAGCACAGAAGAAGTGTCACACACAGACATTCTGATACAGATTTTGTCGAGAAATGAGGAGTATAAAAGAAGGCTTGGCAGTGCTCTGGAAGACTGTTGGATGGTATCAAAGCATGTTACTCTAAAGTATGAAGCAAGATGAGCGTTTTTAACGAACAAACTCCAATCTCGATTATCTGATTGTATTGAAATAATACCCCGGAAAGACAACATCATATTGGATGATGTTGTAATTCTTCCGTGCAAGCTGTCATGTACTCAGCATGAGTGTATCAAGAAAGACAAGAGCTCACGAATGTTGATGAGGATGTCATATTTTAGGTGCCTGTTCAGGAGGTCACGTTCCCCATTATCAAAGACCCTCCTAATCATAGTAGGCTCGTGTTATGGTGGACATGCACATACAAGGTTGACCCGTCTTATGAGGTTATAGCGAAGGATGAATCCCCTGTCTGCATACGATGGTGCGGGGGGTGGGTGTTCTTATTGTCGAGCGTAGGAGACCTCCGATGACAGGCACATCTTAGAAAAGTAATTGCACTGCAATGACCCAATGGCGATCTCTCCTGATTGATTCACGATTGTTAAAACTGAGGTTGGGGGGGGGCTATAATGGAGCCCCTACTGAATGTCCCTGCTCATGCAACCCCGGGGGGGGGGGGGCCCATTTTCACACGGGATCCATGTACTATTAACTCTAGGGCAACAGATATGCCATCTTTATTTTTTATTAAGACTCTCTCTTGAGGTATGTGTCAAGGGAAAAGTAAATTTCACGTTGTGTTGCATAACTTCACATTCGTTAATTAAACATGTTAATGTATGTGAAGTTATGCTTAGCAAACTATCCAGTGAAACACACCCATCACAATATCTCCCAAGTTTGAGCTCGTTTGGGTAAACCAATAGGTTGTACACGAGCCATCATGTCCAAAATTAGGGTAGAGTATCTGGTGGATCTGTAGGAGAGGAGTGTACTAAGATCCCTTATCCTTGATAGGATCATTGGTGCTTTGACACCAAACTGTTCTGGAAGTTCGAACTTTGATAACCGCAAACGTGAAGGCTTCTCGTTTTAACTGGTTTCTGATAGGAGTGGTGATATCCCCTATACCTCATTGTGTAAATAATCTCTCTAGCTGATGTTAAGTACTCTTTCTAAAAGTTTGTATATAACAGACCATTGATCCGTGCCTCAAATCTTTTGGGTACTGGACCACGATCTGAAGCATCCATAGATGAGTATACCTCTACACATGCCTGAAGAACTTAGTTTGGTAGTTTTCTATTCAGTTCCGACTTCCAGTCCTCCAAGTTTGTTACAATGCAGAACGCATGCGTGGGTTTCCTCATTTGAAATCTTGAAAAGAGTGCGGTATAGAAGAACCAGTATTTGATTGAGATTTTTAACAGTTTGGGAGGCGTCTTCATACTAGTGCACAAGGATTGATGCACTGATGATTTTTAATGATACCAGTACTATATCACTGGCAGGTCCAAGTCGTAAGGCGATTTCAGGTAAAGTCCTATAGAGGCCCAGCGTATTTTAAATAAACAATGGAAAGATGGAATTTCTGGGAACCAGCTGAAAATGTCAGAATTGGTGGAGAAAATAATGTCTAGAATAATATACAAAAGTCCTCCAAAAATGGTGCTCTTTGTGCATTTTCAGAAATAGGGGGGCAAAGTTTTTGTACCGGGTAAAATTACGAAATAGTTCAATGTGTCCTTAAATGTGTTCCCACCTTTTGTCATGCCTGTCCAGGATTTAAAAAAAAGGTATATTTGCCTATATCTCTGGCTTGTAGTTTATAACTATAATGGTAAAAAAGGCTCAGTCATCCCTGGGGGAAATTTTTCAGATGGTCGGATTCTCTGACAGATGTTCAAATTCTTCTTCATCTAGTTGGACATGAACACAAAGAATATTTAAAAACAGGTGATGGTCCATTACTTGTCAAAATTACGGGGCCAGTGTGTGTGGTCTACAGGCTCATGGGGGTCACTGCTTTCTGCTCTTATATGTCAATATGAATCCATTTCTTGATTTGAATAGAATATTTTCTGTTTTAATATGACTCTACGAGCAATTTGAATCTGGTTTCAATGAAATGGATCATTTTGAAATATTTACCCCCAGTATGACCTTGAATGATTTAGGGCGTAGTACTTCAACTACAGTGATAGCAATAGGCAAACTATACCTTTTATTGATCCTTGGGACATGACAAAAATGTGGAACACATTTAAAGGCATTTAATATGTTTGTAATTTACCCCTTGTACAAACTTGCCCCTTATTTCTAAAAAAGCACAGAGGATTTTAGGGGACTTTTAGTATGTTATTCTAGACACATTTCTGCACCAATCCTGACATTTTCAGCTTGTTCCCAGAAATTTCCACGTTAAACTAAAATTCGGTTGCCTACTACTTTTTCCTCTCTTCTGAACAACTCCCGCCCGGTATAGATAAATGTCCTTCAGAGCATGTCGCATGACATAATCCAGCACAATAATAAAGAGGAAAGGTGCCAAGGTATCTCCCTGGAGTACTCCTGCTTGTATCTGGAAAGGATCTGTTTCATCATCAGATGTAATTACTAGAGCGAGGACGCTTCGTATATGCCCTGATAGATTAAATTACATGGGTTCCGGGATACCATATGCTTGCAGGATTTCAAACATTCGGTCTCTATGGATGGAATCGAAAGCTTTTGAGTAATCGATGAAACACTTAGAGCAAGAGGGATTTTTTTCTTTCTGACCTTAATTAATTTCGTTGAGTGCCAATATTTGGGAAATAGTAATTTCGTTGTTGAAGCCATTTTGATTACAGCGCAGGAGTGATCAGTAAAGGACTGATGGGCGATTTAGCAACATTCTGTTGAAGACTTTCGCAGCAATGCTGGAAAGGGTGATGCCAAGGTAGTTGGAAGGCTGAGACAGATCTCCCTTTTTGGGATTGGAATAATACCTCCTTGGGACCAATGCTTGGCTTTTCTTTATGCAGTAGTTAGACGGTTACAGAAGAAAAGGAGATGTGATCAGAGTTGCCTGATGTCATAAATCGAGAGGGATTGATCTAATCACAAGGCTCCCCAAGATTTGGAATTGGCACGGAGTAATGAATTCCATGCTGTTTAAAACTTCTTAAGTTGATTGGGAAGAATTCCTTCGACGACCTTTGTGATGGTAAACTCTTTGTCTGGGACAGAAGGTGGTCTGCCGAGTAAGTTTGAAAAGTGTTGCAGCCATGCGATCTTTCTTCAGGTGTTCACCAATCATTGTAGATTTGGTATTCTTTCTACCACTAACTGGTTGTTGACGAATCTCCCCCAGGCCACACTGTGTTTACTAGAGAGTGATGCTTGCCCTGAAAACTGCTCTATCTGTAAATCAGAAGCGTCTTTCTTCAGCGGTGTAGCTCTTTTAGGCCTCTTTAAAAGGATATATCTTGTTGCCTTCTCATAGCAAGCTTGAGTTCTTTCCTAGTATTCTGCACCTTTTCAGTTTGAGAAATGCGCTTAAAGGATTTCTTTGGTTTCTTCGGCAGAATATCCTGCACTGCTTAAGCATAAAGCTGCGAGAAGATTCGTATTTCTCCTGGGTGTAATTTTTCACCCTTCTTGGACAAGTGGGTCGAAGTAGTTGGACACTTTGATTGCATAACATATCTGAAGTGTTTGCTGCTGTGGAAAAGTGCTTTGAAGTTCAGAGAATCGGCGTTACTATCTTGCTGTCTTTCGAGAACGAAGGATGAGGCAGATACTTCCGTGTGTATATAAAGTGTATATAGTACGTTTTCTGAAGAGCGATCTTGGTGCTGGATGGGCAGGGATGATGATCAAAAATAAGGATGTCTGTCTCAGGTATATATTTGCCAGTTGTCCAAAGATATCCACTTTGTTCCAAAACTTCGGTCATTTATACATGAGAACAGGTATACTCTCTTGTAAGTAAGTATAAGCTGCTGTGCAAACCTATTACAACCGAAACAATTCGGGAATACTTTTGAATTAATGACGCAGCTATTTGAATGTCAATTTAAAAAAGAGCCGGGAATCAACAGTTGCGTATTAGTTGAAATGAAAAGGCTTTGAAAATGTGACCTGTGAAAAAGCGGCCAAGTGAATGGAATCACAAAGAATAATCTTTAAAATCAATGGAGTATGGCTAGTTACCCCCGGGTAGTTACCATCATTGCAGAGGCCACATTTATTTTTGTTTACGTTGATTTTCAATCCTACCTTAATAAGATTTCCTTTTTAGTCTGCTGGCTTGTGGTGAAGAATGTTGTTAAAGAACATTGGGTCGATGTAATACCATTCAGCGATACAGCAGGTAAATGTAAGCAGGGGCAGTCTGATGTAACGTGGATGTTAATGTCAGCGTTCAATGGATATGGTACATAATTATTTTGTGGTGGCCTTTTTCAGTCCAATTAATAATTCTATCGATATTTCCTTGGTAAGTAGCATCCTCTCCATGCTAATGGAACGGTGGTCACATGGTTGGAAGATCGGTCTTGGAAAATACACTATAAGTGGAGATATCGCACTCTATGACTTTTATGCAGAAACCATGTCACCCTGACCATATCACATAATTTATAGCAATCAACCTTTTAAAATAAGTTTTACTGATAAGAAACATCCATTGATATTCATGGTTTCCTACATTATGAACATTATAGTATTTACAACTTACACTGCCATAATGCGCCATTTAAGGAGCCATCTGGATATTGTCACCCAGATCAACCTCAAAACAGGTCAGGTGGTTAGAAGCATGTAGATACCTTAATCATAATAAAGTATCTACAAGTAAATAGCTTTTAATACTCATACGATACATGATATGATCACGACGTTAGGGGTAATGGTAATATTTTAGCGATTGGGGTCATTTTTAGGCGGCATTTTGAAACTCAAAATTCGACCTTTTCTAGGGATTTGGATTTTTGGCACCACTCGCCATTGGATTCCTCATACCCGAAAATGGTTAAAACTGATGAGAAACCAAAATGGTATTGATTCCTACCGTGGGTCAGCATATTCTCAAATCTCAACCAGTCTATTGGTCCCTTTAGCTGATAGTACCCGGTAGTTTGTTTCCATAGAGTAATACAGTTACAAGGTCTGTAACACAGACTACCATATGATATGTTTAAAATTTAGACGAACCACTCAACTGATTCCAATAAGTAAGATGTCGTTGCAATCCTAAAAGAACACACATCTTAACACCTCTTATGTACACAAAGGCAGCATTTTATAATACCTGCCACATGTTTTGATCAAGATCTCGATCACTTGAGCACAGTAAGTGTTAAGAATATGTAAATATCATATAGGTATAATTTGAAAAAATTAAGAAAAAGTGCTTTTTTCCATGCAAATTTCCGAACAACAACTTTTAACTTCCTGGCCACAATACAATATTTCTTAAGTAGTTTAAAGTTTGTTCTAACCGAACCTATCATAAAACAATTTCTACAATTTGTTCAATTCGCAAGTGCCTTTATATACATAAGTAATCTACAAGCCTTTTCCGTTCATTTAATACAGGCTGGGTGGAGTCAAAGACCATAACATCATCAAACATTTTGCCTGTTGGCATTTGTTTTTCATACGTGGTAATTGCATACTGCATAATGAAGCCTATCGTAAGGGGTTTATTGCCATTTGGTCTAATCCCATTTGGTCTAATAACCATTTGGTCTAACTTCAAATGGTCTAAGCCCATATTGTCTAATACCAATCTGTCTAATAACCATTAAGTCTAACATCCAATTTATCTAACAACCAAAATGTCTAATAGCCATTTGATCTAATGCCCATCTAGTCTAATGCACATTTTGTCTACTACCATTTGGTCTAATAACCACAAACACCATTTGGTCTAATTCCCATTTGGTCTAATATCCATCTTGTCTAATATTCATTTTGTCTAATATCCATTTGGTCTAATAACCAATTGGTCTAATATCCATTATGTCTAATGTCCACCTGGTTCAATATCTATTTGGTCTAATACCCATTTGGACCAGATTGACATTGGACCAAATGGATATTAGACAAAATGGATATTAGACCAAATGGGTATTAGACCAAATGGGTATTAGACCAAATGGGTATTAGACCAGATGGATATTAGACCAGATGGATATTAGACCAAATAGATATTAGAACAATTGAGTATTAGACCAAATGGATATTAGACAAAATGAATATTAGACCAGATGGGTATTAGACCAATTGGCATTAGACCAAATTGGCTATAGACGATATGGATATTAGACGATATGAGATTTAGACCAGATGAATATGAGACTACATGGCTATTAGACTAAATAGTTATTAGCCTAAAATAAATGGTTATTAGACTGAATGGTATTAGACAAATTGGAGTTAGCCAAAATGGCATTTAGACCATGTTGGGATTAGACCCATGGCAAGTCACCTTGTATAGGTGCCGGGACGTAATATGTTCCAATAGATGTGATTGGTAAAACCTGTAGTTATGGGAAGTCACCCAAACTGATCCAACTTGGGTAATAGATGCAAAATTACACTTATATATATTTTAGATTAGATCACAGCCCACACACTATAAGGTCTAAGGACATCTGAGCTTAAGTTGAAAAATAGCTGTTGTTTCGGTAATTCTGGGGGAATTTCAAGATGTCTAATGCCAACCAAGCGTGGGTGCTGTGAATGTTGTGTGTGTTCACATAGGCAGTTGTGTGCATTGTGTTCACATGCAGGTGTGCATGTGATGCTGTGTTTATGTTCACATATGCAGGTGTGTGCATGGTGTGTGTGTTCCATATTGCCGGATTGTGTGCATGTTGTTTTATATGCATGTGTGTGTCACATATGCAGGTGGGTGGTATGTGCAGGTTTGGCTTTGTGACCCACCGCCCCTCCTTTCTACCACGTTACATCACCGTAGCCCTCACAGAACTCACACGACATGCAATATAAAGGGTTTACATTATGACCGTCAAAGGTCACATTGAGGTCACCAAGGTCATGAGGTCACCAACTTGTCACCCCACCCGCCCCTCTTCCACCAAGTTCCATTCATCGTAGCCCTTACGGAACTTCAGACAATATATGAGATATGCAATATATTAAGGGTTAACATTTTTAACACAGAGGCAGACACCACCACACAGACACAAGACCAGAGTATTCCTCTATGTGCCTTTGCATGCAATTCTTGCAGACGGACACAAAAATGTATAGACGACACTGGCTCAGTAAGCAAAAAAAGTGAACTGTAAAAAGTTTGACGGCCGTAAGGTTGTTCACAAACATCCAACCCATGTGGATTCGCATCATCATGGGACATACAATATAGCGCTGGGTTGTTGGCCATTTAATTTTTTAATTTTGGGGTAATAAAAGTGGCCCACAAAGGTCAAAATAGTCCAAAAATGGTAATCAATCATATTGCCTTCGGATTGAGTGCTAGCAATTTCCAATTTACATAGTAGGGGGTCAAATGGCCAAAAAAAAGGCAAAATTGTCCAAAACCCACAAATAGTCATAATGCCTTCTTTCTCAACAATTTTAATGGAAACATGTACCGTTTACTTCCAAGAACTAAAATTAATTATTGAATAGAGTGCTAGCCATTTAAATTGACACTTGGTAGAGTCAAAAGACAAACAAGTTCAAATTTGGTCAAAACTAATAAATTAGACACTCTTTTCTCAGTCCAACCTTTTCCATTACGTCAAGACCTGATTTTTTCGTAAATTAAGGGACAAAATCATCTGTTTGGTATCACTCTGTAGCTTCAAATGCATTTTTTCAAATAAAGTACAAACATATCAAATTCTAACAAATGACGTCAAAGTGAGTAATTAAAATGAGAGCTATTATAATGTTATTTTGTAAGGCAAATCGCCAAAATCAAGGGTTTTTTGGCCATTTCGCCATTCATGCAAGCAAAAATTGGTATTTATTGGGTGCCACAAGTAAGCATATACATGTTATTACTCTAAAGAATAAGAAAAATACCGAACATTGTTAAGTATTTGCTTACAGTAGCATCATAAGTAAACAAAAGTACCATTTTTGGCATTTTACACAGTAAGGTACTATAGGAGGTGGCAACCAACCTTCGACTTTGAACGGACACCCTGACCCTCTGAAAGGTCGGGTACCTTCACATTTTTTCCGCGAAAATGACCGCAAGGATGAATTTACAATTACATTTAAAAGCCTGAGATCATATTCGTTGGCTTTTTTGGCCAAAGGGAATCATACGTTGGGGGGGGGGGGTGGACGGGGGTTGTGTGGACAACGAGGTTTTTGGGTTAAGGGGACATAATCATAATTCATTTACTTTCCAAGGGACAATGATTAAGTAAATAAGGTGCTAGCCATTTCAATGAAACACATTTGGAGTCAAAATGTCCAAAAAGGTTTAAAATTGTCCAAATATGGTAAAAGCAGGCAAATTGCCATAATATTATAAAATACTTACTTAATAAGAACATAATATGTTTTCAGGGACTATAATTAGGTTTGCGATACAGTGGCTAGGTTTCCCAATTTACCCATTTGGTAGTAAAAGGGGCTAAGGAATTAAAAATGAAAACTCAGATTGGGGATCTCAAGTTGTAGGTTAATATGGGCAAGGACGAAGAAAACGTCCAAATTCAAACGACATGTATGATTGATAAATGAATGTGAGTGCAGCAATTTGTCCTTGAGGTGTATTGTTATCCATTAAATTTACATCCCTTAGGAAAATTCATCGGTAAATTAGAGTATTGGATATTTCCAATCCTCGAGGCTTTGAAGTTTACACAAATAGCCTCTATTGGACATATTGTCAAAATTGTTAATCCGGTCATTAGTTACGCACCACCAGAGTAAATTAAAGTTGACAATGAGTTCGGCCATTTTAATGCACTTTACTTGGATGGGACAAAGAAATTAAATAAATCAAAAGTTTTATAATGTTCTTATTATGCCTCTTTACGGGGTACTCATAGTGCTATGAATACATGGAATGATAAAATTACTAAAGGACCGCATTTTGATTTAAGATAATTACAATGAGAAAAATCTTCCAATTTTTTTTCTTAACCTGCATCAATAAATGCTAATCGACGGTGGTCGGGTTTGAGTGTGTGCTTTAATTTGTTAGGTTTAAATCAACCGGTCAGAATGTAATCATTTTGTAAAGCAATAACCCAAAATGGGTTGAAAACAGGCACTGTCCAATTTTACGGCATATTCAGTTATGGTTTTTTTAAGGGTTCCAAAAGGTAATTTCTCTGAAAGTGGTGAGCAAAAAATTAAAGGGTTCTCGCGTGTTAGGCCTATTGCATTATTTAATGCTTAAATCCAACACATGACACTAGGGCCTGTGAAATTCTCGAAAACGCCGGAACAGCTTGATGGATATTTTTAAGCTTTTATATTTAATAAATTGGATTGATTCGAGACCAATAAATCTTGGGCGGACAAAAATCATCCAATTTTATTCATTATCATGCGTAGGATCCGATAATTATGCGACGTAGCGGACACCCCTCAAAGCATGATAATGATCAATCGGGGCCAAAATTTAAAAACAAGACCCATTAGATGCTTAGCTCACTGATGTATAACGCATAATACGGTACTAAACTTACAAAAAAGTGTTATGAGTAGCCGAGAGTAAATTTTGGGGAATGAATAACAAATCCAATTTAGAACCAGATATAGAGGAGAAGTATCAATTGGCATATCAAAAAATTCAAGGTATAAAATGATTATAACATGATTCCCCTCTCCCGGGGGAGAGTCATATCACCAATTAACTCCCCGTATACTTACCATTTCAAGACTGACTAATGCCTTTTTCATTTTTCACGCTCATCTTAGCAAAGCCCTACATAACCCACTGTAAATTTGGCAACCCCTGGGTGCGCACACGTCAGGGGCCAATATCTAGCAACACTGACTTGGATCATTTTGGTATGCTTTTCCACAGGTTGACCTCCCAACGGGCGGGGCGGAGTAAGGCTTGAATGGAAGTTTACGGAGTTATGGTGATATGACCTCTCCCCCGGGGGAGAGGGGGAAGCCCTACCATCTCCTAGTATGTTCCCATTCAAGCCTGACGTAAGGCCACAGATTGCAACCTGGTAGAGTCAACACGGATACCAGAGTGCTCAGGGCCATAAGGCAAGCGGACTATGGTGATATGATCTCGCCGGGAGAAGGTTGACAAAAAACAAAACAATATATACAGATGCATACCGGACTTCAGGGTGTAAAGTGCCTACTGGAGATGTGGAGACTGGAAGAGTGGAAGGTTTGCTGTGAGACGAGGAAGACTTATGATCCTCAGCTGCGTCGACCCGCTTGCGCGTACTAGGACATCTGGAGATAAACTTGGTGGAATCTAGAAGAACAAGCCAATCCCATGCGTACCATGATAGCTTGTATAGAAGCGCCCCGTGGTAGAAGGCCCATGCAGCTGCCTGAGATCTTACGGCGTGAGCTACCTATGTGGGTCCCCGCAAGACGAACCCGTACTAACTCGGCCCTCCTTTATGACTGACACGATCCATCTGGCTAATAGGGCCCTATAGGCTACCATGACCCCCCTGCACCCCCGGGGTTTTGGAGAGCAACCATTTTTGGGAAGCTTATACCATAAGCTTGCAACTGAATTCAGGTTGTCTGCAAAAATCCGACACTGGGTGAAAACTGGGGGGGGGCGGGCTGAGGGAGCTTTTTCAAAATGGCTGCCAAAATGCAACCACCCCCATGCGGAAGAGAAGTACCAAATGCCAGCAAAACAAAGAAAATCAACAGGCACTTGGATTTGGGTACCAATAGTAGCATGTCCTCCTCTTCCATTGATACCAAAATGAAGTCAACATGCCTAGCATTACGTCACTATGACGTCAGTAAAGTTAACATGTTAACCAACAGTGTCAATTTCCATAGACCATACTTAGGGGAAGAAAATTCAATTTTTTCGCCAAAAAATGTTAGGAATATTCAATTTCATGCGGTTTTTGGCTTAATTGAGGGAAAATGATAGTTTTATAAAATGAGAGCATTTTAGTGGTATATATTGTTTTTGAGTCGCTAAATTGCGAAAAATATCAATTTTCCACCCTAATTTCAGTACATGTATATCATACTTCCTCCACATATGACGTCATAGTGAACGTCATAATAGGGATGTTGGCACTTATTTTGATACCAATGGAAAGAGAAGAAAACTCTAAGCTAAACCCTGTGGTACCAAATTTACAGGAATCGGATGTTCAGTCCAAAATCACGGGGGGGGGTCGGGAGTGTGTTACAAAAATGGCTAAGGTAGGACGAGGGCCCTAAGTGACAACGTGACAAGTATATCGATGCCTTCCTAAGTCTTGGAAGATCGACTGATTGTGCCAGAGCACTCGTATATGAGAGTTGTGGAGGATGCACATCCAGAGACCCAATTATCAGGCCCTGATTTGGTACCAGGCGATGTGGCAGAGCCAGAACTTCCTACACCAGATGATCATGGTTGGAAGGTAAAATGAGTGCCACTAGATACAAGTAGCCATCAGGAGAGTTGATACCACAAGAGTTGTCTGACATATAGTGAGGAAGAATAATCTGATGCAGAAGAAGACAATTAAGACATGACTTAAGAACGACGATGAGGAGGAAGAGAAGGATCACTTTCTGAATCAAAGGGCTGCATTTAAGCTCGTATACCAAGGGAAACAGTATTGCTTAAAAGATTCGCCAATTGCACAATACCAATGATTATTAAAATTGGAAATTCTTCTTATCGTACCCAAACACAGTGGTTCTAATGTGACAGCCAGAGGTGCAGGTACAATGTCTGGCTGCTTCAATGAATTCTGCAAGGTCCTTGTCTGTGCATTGTTCACCAACAATGGACAGACCAAAAGATGCTCCAGTGTTCTGATCTGCTCCAGGTCGACTCACTTCTGCAAGGAAACCTTTGATTAGCCGATTCGGATCTCAATACAGCTGAGACACCGCACTCAGCCCACGAAGAACGCCAGCCCTAGGCGGAAGGACGCTCAACAGGCTCATACCAATAGATGCCACTTGGTTGACAGCAAGGTCTTTCTTTCAACAAGCCACTCTCCAAACTCCATAGAGGGACTATTTCAAAGGACGGACGTGCCTAAGAAAGTACCGGACCTATGGCGATCAGCAGCCGGCCTCTGTCCAAAAACAGGCGATCCTACCAGATACTTGGCAGCTCGGCTCATGCAGCTACCGCTGCGCATGTATAAGTTGTCAGATGGAGCTGGTCGAAGACACCCGCAACAAGCCGGCGGGGGCATCCTACGCAGGTCAAGCTTCGGTGCTGACCCCTCCCATACAGGGGAAGCATACTCCACACATGAACAGCCATGGGCAAGCGCGTCGATCTCAGGGCATGCGGACATAGAGGGTAATGGGGAAAAAGCCCAATTTTGGGTGTTCCGGGCAGAGACCCCGGACCGCTCTTGAGTTAACATGTTCGAGTGATTTCGGAGAGGGGCTATGTCCTTATCTTGAAGCAGATGAACTTTAGGCTGAACGTTGGGGGTTCAGGGCGGAGCCCCCAGAAGCTCTTGGATTTCAGCATGTTTTTCGCCGCCCATCCGGAGAGCTCTCGGTTACCTCACAATCATGAAAGCAGATGAACTATACTGCCCATTACGGGGTACAGGGTTCAGAGCCCGTGGAAGCTCTTGAGTAAATAGCATGTTTGAGGGCCTTCGGAGAGATCTCATTATCTCATTATCTTGAAGCAGATGAACTATACTGCCCTGGTGGGTGGTCCAGGTGACGGAGCCCGGAACCGCATCAGTTTTAGTAGTTTGAGTGACTCGGAGAGCTCTCAGTTCTCATTATCTTGAAGCATATGAACTATGTTGAACGTGGCAGGTGTCCTGGGGGTGGAGCCCCAGGAGCTCTTGGAGCTCTTGGATTTTAGCTTGTTTCAGCGCATCCCGAGAGCTCTCGGTTACTACAATCATGAAGCAGCTGAACTATATCTGCCCTTGGCGGGGTCCAGGATTCGGAGCCTGTGGAAGCTTTTGAGTTAAATAAGCTGTTGAGTGCCTTCAGAGATGATTCAGGTCTCAGTATCTTGAAGCAGATGGACTATGCTGCCTGTGCCAATAACAACAAAAATCACAACAACGGGATTTTTGTTCTTTTTTTTTTCCGAAAACATTTCAGCGCCACCCGAGGTGGATTCCGAGGCAATGTGCCCTCTTTGCCCCTCCATAGCTACGCCAACTGCCTTCCGATGTGCGTCTTATAAGAGAGTACAGTCCAGGTGACACCTAAGTAAACACGGACTATCACAGTGCTTCAGGGGCGCTCCAGACCAGGTCACTCAAAGGTGGCGCCTGGCACTGCCGCACAGACGGAAAGATACACCTGTAGAATACACCTGTGCCCCGGATGGACATGCTTGCTGATGGTTCCCTCACATAGGGCGAGCCCATCAAAGGCCTTTTTGAGTCTCCCTTCGACATAGATCTGTTGCGCAATTCCAAGATTGTATTTCCAGACAAAACGACAGGCTCCCGCATTCTCAGGCCGGTCGCCGGCACAGATGCGAACAGGAGAGGAATGAGCACGCTCCCCGGGCATTCCATCCCTTATCCCACATAGACCACAACAAGAACCTGTGTGTTGAAGTACGTTAGTATTCTGAACACAACAACTTATGTGGACGCGTTTGGTTGGTCGTGACGCGTACACTCCTTGCCTGAAGTCTCGCAAGCGGCGTAGTAAGAAGCTTGTTGTTCACTTAGTAACATCCGTCAACACCTCAAGACTCAAGAAACCAGGGTTATGCGGTTTCAAGGTGATCAGTGGTTAAGGAGGCTGTTGTGGGGTATAGTGTATAGTAAGTCATAGACCACTTTTACATAAAGAGCCCTCTAGACACTGAAAAAGCTAACTACTTCATTTTTAAGTGTTTCACTTTACCTCAACACTAATACACGGTGCCATACCACAAAGTATATAATCAGAGGCACACTGAGGCATTTGGCCTTTAAAGAGGCATTAGTATGAAATACACTGTGTTTCAGTTCTTGGGGGCCATTTTGAACATATGACGCCCTCTAGATGCAGGTTAAGCATGCCAAAAGGTGTTCAAACTCTTACTTGCGTGTGTCTGGTGCGATAAGTAGGTCACATAGTGCATGAATTTTGGATCAAAATTAAGATATATGTCAAGAATGGGCATTAAGTGAATATTGGCGCCATTTTGAAAAAAAGCGCCCTCACCTTTAACCCAGGATGGGGATTTGTGCAGACAACATGATTTTGATGGCATATGTATAAGGTTTCCAAAAATAGTGGTCTCCAAAAATCCCCGGGGGGGGCAGGGTTTCGGTTTTGGGCTCATGAACCTATAATGTCGTCTTGGAGGCCGGGGCCGAGACGGCATTCTGAGTTGGGAGGAAGTGGTGGTCGAGAGCCCACCCTATAGGGTTGGGTTTGCTGAGGTAAAACTTCAAGGCTCTAACTGGACTCCAGGGTCCTCATCGCTTGAACCTGAAAGCTTGTCGGAGATCTGGGAGGATGAACGGCTATGGAGTGGAGCCTAAGACGATTGATTATTGGCCAGGCCGCCTGATCGGGGAAGAGACGAGCGGCGTTCCCTGTGAAGGTGAGTTGATTCTCTGCTATAGGCAAATCAAGGGTGTCGATACTCCTTGCTGATGTGCGGCGACAGGAAGAGAGTTCTTCGTGGTGTCCGCTAAGGACGCATGGAGAAGAGGCCTCCTAAGGAGGACAGTAGAGATGCTGGAGGACTTATGGCAGGTCCCAAGCTGACACTAGAGAGCGTTCGGGCGGCTGTCGATGCAGCATTCCCTTGATGCGATTAATGAAGCGCTGGTGATCTAGACACGGTGATGCTCCGCCCAATCCCAGATGGCTGGCTGAGGCGAGGGTTGCCCACTCGCCGAGGGTCCCCTTGGCGATTCCTGCACCCCGTACCGGTGCGTGAAAAGTCTGGAATTATAAAATCCTCCTTGTTGTAGGGCTCCTTGTCTCTACAGTCAGATTGGCGGCTTGGGTGATTGCCGCCGGAAAAAGTGATAAGTATCCCCGTGAACCGTAAGGCCCGGCCGTAATAACAGTAGTGGGGGACCCGATTGACGGGGGAGGGGACCAATAATCCGGTGGTGGAGCCTTAGTCCACGAGCAGTATGTCGGGAGCTGGGCGTTGAGGCGGCATGCGAACAGGTTATGTAGGGGTGATCAAGCCCGTAGGAGCCATTCTGCCATTTGGTGGGAGGTGCTACTCCATGACGACCCCAGGACTCTCGAAGGTCCTGCATTCCCGGCTGTCTTCCTCGACATGCTATCTGCCAGGGTGTTGTCTTCCCGCACGGAAGGAGGATGGAGTCAGGGTGGTTGATAGACGGAGACACCACTCCGGACGTCTGAGGCAAATGATGCGACTCCCGGATCCTCCATGCTTGTTAAGTATGAGACGACCGGCATGTTGTCGCCCCGGGCTAGGACGTGACCTCCCTTGAACAGATGGAGATCAGCTCGGCAAGATAAACAGCCCACAGCTCCAACTGATAGGTGATGCTTGGTAAAAGTCCTGGTCCAGTCCCCGATAGGCGAGATGTCTCATACGTGGCGATTCCCAACCGCTCTAGATTGCGTAAGTCCTGGGAATGAAAATGAGGTCTTGACGGTGAGTAGTTTTCGGCGGAGATTATCCGGCAGAGGCCACCACGCTATCGCTCCTCTGGAGGTGGGACGTCATGAGTTCTCTTGAAGCCTCGGTCTCGGCGAATGTTGAACAGCGATAGACGAGCAGTATACTACTTGTATGAGAAGTCTGCGGCGTGATACCACCGTGGTAATACTGGATGAGAAGCCCAGTAGTCAATTAGTTTAATGAGAATGCACGGCGCACTGCGTCGTAGATGCGATCGCGCTAGGCGGTCGGAAACGTATTCACGCCTTGAAGATCAGCGTCGCCTTAAAAGTAGATGCCCTCCGCGAAGGAGGTGTGCAAAGTCGTTCCCTGGAAGGCGCATGCCAGGGCCCAGTCGTCCAGGTAGGCGAAGGCGAATGAGGAAACTCTGCTACAATCTTCACTATCCTGGTGAATGTGCGGGACACTGACGATAATCCGAACGGGAGCAATGGAAGTGATAGAACGAGCCGGTGATATAGGAAACCTAGCCACTTTTCTGTGTGATGGATGTATCGGAGAGTGGAAGTAAGCATCTTTTAAGTCAAGAGTGGAAGCTCCCCCGGCTCCGATGAGTCACTTGAGACCTGCTGATAGGCTCCCCATCTTGAAGAGGCGTGACTTGAAGAACTGGCTGAGCGCTTTCGTGTTGAGGGTCGGCGCCACTCGTCGGACTTCCTGAGGGAGAGACCAAGAGCTGAGGTGAATGCTATGGCGCGGGCGGTGCCCGAAGGATCCCCGCCTTCTGAAGCAGTGCTCGAACCTCTTGGGAGGGATTGCCGTGGGGGGATCACCATTCTCGTGTGCGCAGAAACCCAGAGTTGAAGCACAGTCCTCCAAACGGTGATATGAAGTATACAAGCCAACCCCCCCCAACGGCGGGGAAGGTTTGAGGTCTGAGGACAGTCATTCCTCTTCTTGGGGGGAGGAATCACATCGTTGACCCCCCCACCCCATCCTGAACGATCGCCCTTGTTGCATCCACCTCCGGCGTGCCTCTTGCGTCGTATCCTTGCTCCCTCTCTTGGGAGGATTGACCCTGTTGACTATTGGAGGCTGCGTTCTTATGAGTTGGAGTCCGGACTACGAAAAAGTCTGCCTGGTTGTGCCAGCCGCTGTGCTGATGAGGGGCCCCCTGCGTCGCCGGCACCGCCTTCGGCTTCTTCTGGCGTTAGCAGGCTGCCTAGGCCTTCTTGTTAGGGAAATCCTCCTCGTGTAGGCACTTGACTGTCCCCCGAAGAGGTCAGATCCTGTAGGGGGCGTCTCCAGGAACTGCCCGGGCTCAGGAGATTGAGGGCGTAGGGCGCACCACTTCCGCAAGTAGGCGAGTTATGCGATAGGCCTGCAGCGGTGTTCCCCCGCCAGAGCGCTAGGCCCCGGAGTGTATATCGTGAACGTTGCCAGATGAGCGGTAGAAAAATGAAAAGGCATTAAGTCAGGCTTAATGAGGAAGTACTAGGGATAGATGTAGGGGAGGTAGTAATTGTGTAATCAGAATGTGGACTAATAATTCCAAAGAACATTTGTTTTGTTTTTATAATTCTAAGATCAGCTTTCTAATGTAAGCCCTAAAAATATATGTTACAATATTAAGATGAGCCTTTTAAAAAAAATCATAAAAAGTAATTTAGCCGATTATAAATGTTCAGGTAATTTTGACCATTTAAACTTAAAGGCTGATTCATAGATTTTGAAATATATATATTTTTTGTGCAGTAATTAAAACTAGTCATCTAGAACTAAAGATAGTCACCTAAATGGTTCGAAAGTTACAGATGAATCGGATTTTTCGTTTTCATGCAGTAAATATTTATGCACAGTGTAACAGTGCCATAGGATACCGTGTATAACGAAAATTCCGGATCCGGAATTTTATAACAAAGTTGTGATTTTCTATATGAAGGACTTTGTTTTTAGCTTAGTTATTTCACACAGTGATTAGTATATGGACAAGCATTATGCATATGCAAAAAACATGATTTGTTTGAAAAATGAGTGTGCCCTCATCGGGAAATCTCTGAGTCAGCCTTTAACATCTGAGATCTAGAAAAATCAACACCCTGGCCCTAACAACTATTTAATATTCAATAGAAATCTATATAAATTCACAGGGTAATAATTAAAAATATGGACAAAGTCACACGTTTTATCAATTGGTTTCCCATTTTAGTTGATTTTGATCAAGTTTGGGGAAATTTAACTTTCTTGTCCCATTTCGACTCCGAAATCTATAACTGGCTAGCAGTCTATTTATCATTTTTTCCCACCGTGGGATGTAAACGCATATATTCTTTTGACCTACTGTGCAAAAAGAAGACATAATGTCAGAGTAGGACAAAGTGATACATTTCGTTATTTCACCCATTTTAATTGATTTTGATCAGTTTTGGATGAATTTTGTCCTATTTATTCCACTTTGAATAGTTAAATGCACTCTTTTCACCATGTTGAAAAGGCAAAACACTTATATGACCTACTTTGAAAAGAGGGCATTATAATGGATTTGACCATTTCGACCCCAAAATCCACGTGTTAATTTACTATGGCAGTCTCGGTCCCAGTGACATTAAAAAATCATCTCTTAAACCTTTGTTCAAAAGATCTTAGTAATATCATGATAAATTAAGAAAAAATTATTGACTTCAAAATCCGTCAGGGTTAGTGAATTAACCCCGCTGCAAAATAGTGTAATTTCCAATAACGGTCATTTAGATTTAAAGTGACAGGAGATTTTTTTTAGGATACGATTTTCTCTCAAATTTCACTGGATCGGTTGTAGACCACCTACCGAGAACGTTTAGAAAGTTTATTAGACAAACAGGTGCAAAAGAAAACCGCAAACCTTGTTTTGAACTTGCCTGCTATCGTAATCGTTCCCCATAGAAAACAATGCTTTGACTTTGTCGTGCACGACAGAAACTACTAAATCATCATCTTATTACATAAAGATGGTGTATTCGGCTTATTCACTTCAGGTGTGATCTAATGCATTGGTAAGCATTCCAAATAGGTAAAAAACCGGGGTTCGAGAAAAATTGGGGGAGCTTCTTCCTGGAAATCTCATGTCTCTTTAAATATTTGTGACCAGGCCTAGTCTTAGTCAAATTGACTGTGTGTAACCGTTCGATATCTGTAAGAGCGCCCTCCTACCGTTAAGTCTTTGAAACAGACTAGCACCCGGAAGTTGATGCCGTTTTGAATTTGCTGTTGCCGTTAGGTTGGCATGTCCTACCCCCTGGTTTTGTTGCAGGCTGTTGGGGTAAAAAGCATTGTTTTGATGAATGGTGGACCAGCTGCAAGATTGCTTGCATTGGTATGGCAAGGCAACCCGATAGGGCTTGGCACCACTGGCGAGTGCCAAATTGTGTAAAACATTTTTGTATGGAGTGTGAACTGCGCACTATATGATGAGATTGCGATTTATTCCGTATTGAATACGTGTTACACAATTTGGCACTCGACGACCCTCTTGGTGAAGGAAGTAGACCTTTGTGCAGTGGTGTACCGAGGCAAGTCAATATTTGTTATCTCTGTGATTTGTCCAATTAAGTCTGAACTTGCCAAATTTACATTAAATTTACCAAATTTAGCCTAAAATGGGTTGAAATTCCCAGAAGAGGGATGAAAATACATATATTGGTCCATATTGTCCAGCTTTTTCGAGCTAGGGGGGAAACTTTCCCCCCCAGTCTTTATGGCTGCATGGTAAGGTTTTTCAAAGTTGTTCTCATTTCATTCCCCTTATTTTGTGTTCATGGAAACTCTCTCCACTCCTAATTTTGTGTGCGTGCACACATGCGCATTTTCAAAGTTGTTCAATTTGTTCCGATTTCACACCTGGTAGCCTAAAATTTGGACATAATGATTGTTAATGTGCCCTACATTTCAGGTCAAATGAGGTCAGAACTATTGAAATTTGCATGTATAAGCACAATTAGGGCCATTCTTCGGGAAGTCACACACCTGACCGAACTTTATTTCCCCCAATGGCAAAACAACCAATCGAGCAAAAGTAAACATTATTTTTCCAATTTCGCTAGATTGGTTGTTTTGTCATTGGGGGCAAGTAAGTAAAGTTCGGTCAGGTGTGTGACTTCCCAAAGAATGTCCCATTGATATGGAACTTGAAGAAAATTATTGTTGATCAGAGCAAAGATTGTTTGGGCTACTCGAGAGGTCAAAGGTCAATGAGAGAAATTAATTTGGGGCATTTCTTATCAAACAGATGGACCATTGTTTAAGGTGGGTTTCAATAGAGTAGTTGCCAACAAATGGGGAACTGGACAATAACGGCAATGGACAAAACAGAATACGCCGTAAAAACAAAAAATAAAACAAGCTTAACACAACCATATGACATTCAACTGGTATTGCACCATTTATTTAGAATTTGGTCAACACCATAAACATCCTTATGATATCAGCTATCACACGTACTGAAACAAACATTTGATCTAAAACCACCAAGTCCTTGATTAATTGTAACGCATTACAATTAACGCCAAGTTTTCTTGCCAATCACTTTAGTTTTTTTAGTATTAAAAGCTGTAAGTTAAATATAAATGTGAATAGAAATCTTCACCTTTTTAAGGGAAATACAAAGTTTACATTTCTAAGGAGCAACTTGTTCCAATATTTTATTATTCCTTAACATTATTACTTTAAGAATAAAGCTTTTAAGGATTAAAGGCTGTGCCTTCTCATTTCATTAGCAATTTTTTTACTGATATATCACAATACCATTTTTTTAATTCCCTAATTATTCTCTAACAAATTGTTCCATACAATATCTTTAAGGGAAAACCCCAATTGTGTTTTCACTACAAATATGACCTTCACAATCACGGTTAATATTCCCAAAGGGTTCCGACATACCCAAATGTGATGGTTACGGTAGTGAATTTACTACAAGAGAAAGCACCCACTAGAGTTTAGAGATTACGAACAAGAAATTCAGTTACCATTCCATCTTTTTAGTTCTACTGAGCAGTGTAATGAATTATGCAATCTGAACATAGCAAAGGAGGTATCACATCTTTACTATCTCAGTAAACCTTGGTTAATATTAACATTCTTCCCATGCCTTACACAAAGTTGTCACCTACAAGAAAGACAGTAAAAAGAATAGTGCCTTACTGCCTTTTACCAAAGATTGTCCATTTCAAAAAACAGTAACCTCCTAATTCTTTACAAATTCCATCGTTTGCCATGCATGAGTAATGAGAATAAATACAACCATGACAAAAAGACATTTAGTATTAAGATACCCTCTTGTACCACTTAATGCCAATTTCAAGATACAATCATGGTTGCAACTTTGAGACAAACTTTTTGATCAACTTGTCGGTGGTTGAAATGGCAGGTTGTACCATATGGCTGAAGAAAGAATGCTCAGTGCAATATTGTAGGTACCGTATCATCAGTAATAAATGCCTCGCCCCATTTTTTTTCTAATAATTTTTTTTGTCGATTCAACAATTCAATTGACTTTTTAACCTACATGTGAATTTGTAAAAACCCTCAACCTGACGTCCCTGTTTACTTAAAAAAACGACTGTGTCGACTGGGAAATCTAGATTTTTGAAGAAATTCAATCTGTTCAAGTAAAATATGTTGAACAGACCATTTTATATTTGTTGTTTCTGTACAGGCATAGTTGCAGCCATTGTTAATGGTGTTGTTGAGTTTGTTCAAACATCAATCTTTTTGTGTGGGAGCACCACCGCATTCCCAGACTGTGGTTTGCAATCAGTGTATTGAGTCAATCCCACAATGCACCAGTTTTGGGAAATTTCACCTCAACAAGGTCATGTGACCCCACAAAAATCCTATCCTTAACACATAAAAACTCTGACTTTTACACTTATTTTAGCCCACAAGGTGATAGTACTTAGGGATTTTTTTTTTGCCTGGTCATGGAAGGTCTTGTAGTTCTTACACTTTTTGAACACCTTTTTATCCCTAAGTACTGACATGTGTTTAGTACAGTACAGTATAGGCAAATTGCAATGCATTGTGGGATTGATTCAAAACACCCTCTGGATTGCAATGAAAATTATAACTGAACAAATGATCCAAAATAAATGCCCCCTTTTGAAAAATTTCAACCCCAGGGATTTTATTAGAGACAACACAGTATTCTATAGCATGGCATGGTTCATTAGCAGACTACTACACAGTGCAATAGAAACTCCCTCAATTTGCAGCTAAGCTCATATCTGCATATAGCTGTTCTTGTGAAATGTCACTTTAGGCGACGAAAAAAAACAAACCCTGTTTTACGGACGAGCGGACCTTTTGAGTAGGGTCGGTCGGTCGAATTTTTCCTTTTGATTTTTTTTCTTTTCTAGAGGTCAAAATTGACCTAAAATAGCCTAAAATCTGAAAAATCAGGAGAAAAAAATGAAAAATTGTTACAAATTTTCTTAAAAAAATTAGCCAAAATTGATAATTTTGGCTAAAAAGAGGCTGAATTTACATGATTTTTGGGGAAAAAAAATTGCAAAACTGAAAAATCAGGGCCGGTCGGGCCCGTAAAAGGTTTTTTTTTTATTTTTGTCACCTTATCCCTATCATTACTTGCTCAATTAGCAACTAGAATCTCTGTAGTAAAGTATATCAAAACACCCCTGTCAGAACCCAATAAAATACTTCAGAACCGACTACACAGTGCCCTTAACAGTTTAGGGGATCAACCACTACTGTCTTTAACAAGACATATCAAATCTATGTACCTTACATCACAATGTTTATTTGCAGAACATTTTGACGAAACACCAACACAAAATAGACCATACATAGTATGCCACATCTTTACACTCTTTCTGAACAACATTTACAGTGAAAAGTCCTATACCAATTTACATTAACATTGTTTAGTGTTAAAAAGATGGTTCGGTGCTCCGAGAGTGGAGGAAAACTCCCGAATACCAAAACGAGGTTGAAGTTACAGAATGAGTGATAAATTGCAAGAACTCTACATTGGTAGAAATAATTGGATTGTACTAAATTCGGTGAGACAGTTTATGGATTTCTTTCTTGTGTACAACTTTTAATGAAGGATGTTTCAAAGATAACATACATACATACAAATCACGCTAAACTTTGAATTGCATTTAAAATAGCTATTCCCTAGTGGTATGCCAAGTTGTCATACTTGCATAAGTATCGAACACACTATAGAGACTGCCAATTATATCTCTCCAACTACCTTTTGATCAACACTAAAATGGCAGAAATTATGTGGCTCTTGTTGATCTGCATGTTAAGTTTTTCCTTTTAACACAGCCACCAAAATGGAACACATTCTCAACACAACATTATAGTTCGTTTGGGGAAAGTTCCCCTCACTGTTTTTAGTCTTGTTAACACAGTATTTTATGTTTTTGTTTTGGACTGCTCTTATGCACAAGATGTATGTTTGCCTCTTTAGTTATTGAACAAGCTATAGAAGGTGGCATAAAAAATGCAATAATCGATGGATTGGACAAAAAACCAGATTAAAGCCCATGGAAGTTCCAAGCGCTATGTGTGTGAGAGAGAGTGTGTGGGGGGGGGGGGCAAAGAGTGTTTAAAGCCTTGTTGGGACTAAAATATATAACATCCTGTGAGCTAATATGTAAATAATATTTATGAATTCTTAGAGACAGTGCGTCTCCTAAAATACATAATTATGGAATAAAGCATGAGTTTTATTAAATACAGCCTGTTGGATCTCTTGAACACTATATAATGGCTACTAAGGAGGGTTTTTCTAGTTTAGTAACTTTATAGGCCTGCAGTGCAATCGAGAGGGCTAAGAAAAATTAGTAGTTTAGTAAAAAATGGGGAAAAAATTCTTTAAAAATGTCTAAAAAGTGTCTTTTTAAGAGAAAAAATTCATTACTATAAAGTAACGAAGTATTTTTTAAGAAAAAAAGTAGAGAAACAACTCAAGAGATTTTTTTTTTAGTAGAACCCCCACAATGTAGCTCTGTAGCTCGTATGTGTGTGTGTGTCTGAATCTATGTGTGTGTCTTTGAATCTATGTGTGTGTCTGAATCTATGTGTGTGTCTGAACATGTACAGTGATGTACACCTGTCATGCACATTTCATATTAGTTTGTTTATGTGAACCACATGCTGTAGATATACTTCTGATCCAAGCCTGTGTACTTTGTAGTCTCAATGTAAAAGTTCTTGCAACTATAACCCTCATTAATCAGGCATGTTCATTACAAAATAATTAAGTCAAGAAATATTATCTTTGTACAGCAACCGATACAAAAATTTCCAAACAAAATTAACAACAAAGATTTCTGAGAGTGTTTTCTAATTGCACCCAATCAAACAAGTGCTCCATTTTTTACTAGTATTTTGTAAAAACAATTGTGATTATCATCTTTTCTTTGAAAAAAAAAACAATTACGATATCTATACCAACACAAATTCCTGTGCAAAGATGTTTTCCATTACTAACATACCATATACACTGTTTTCCTTGTCTTTGTTATTTTCTACATAAAGGCAAAATGAAATCAATTCATTCCTTGGTGTTATAAATTTAAAATAATGTCAATGAATCTCCTTTTCATTACAGTTCCATATTATACAATTGTCTTTTGTACGATTTTTCTGAAGAAATTAATAGAGAAATCCACAAGATATAAATAAGATTTTCTTAAAAGGAAAAACAATCCCAATTTAGATGAAAACTAGAAATGACAAAGGAAATCTTTCACCAAGCAAGATTTCTTTTTCCGTATCTAACTTTAAAGCTATCTGACAAATGGCCACAAGACAATGGTTTGTTTCCCTTGGTGTACAAACACAATTTGAATGAAGTTTTCATTTTTTCTCTTTACCCAAAGTCGAGCATACATGCTCCAAACAACTAGCAATCATGTTAAGGGTACGGTTTATGCTTTGCACATCCCGAACATAACTGAGTGGCATTATCTCCAAAGAGAGAGAGGCACTCTTACATAAACTCTAACAGCTGCCAGTAAGTTGTACCCACCCGATGATGAATACACCGATGCATACACTAATGAATGCCGTATCATCCCTTACAAATAAGCAGTGAACCATAATACGTACCCTTAACCCAAATCATTCACCTATTCCTTGGAAACAAACCCAGATTGTCAACAGTGCCCAGAGCCCATCACAACCAAATGACAACCGTACAACTTAAAAAACATTCAGTAGTTTTCATTCATATTAAAGATTTTTTTCTTTTTTTTAAAATCTGTATCGTCAAACACAGACACACATTTTTAATTAAAACACTTGATAACACTAGTAAATCACTGGTCACAAAACACCACAATTCACAGCACAAGGTTTTTTTTTTTGTTGAATATATTACTATTATTAAATAAAATATATTTTGAAATTGTACTATTTTGGCATATTGATGTACAAACCATCACTATGCTTTAATTTTTTGCCTCGTAAAACCACAGAAACGTGCAAGAAAGTTGTATGTTACAAAGAGCATCATTCAAAATACAAGAGTACATTTTCAATACAGGTAGAGCTTTTTAGTAGATAGGAAAATGACTGTTGAAACTGGGCTAAGTTTAACATGCTCTTTTAAACTGTAGAGCAAAATCAAGTACAAAACTTGACTTCGAACCTACCTAAAAACCTGGTTAAAGGCAAACTTGACCCCTTCCGCTCAGTCCATTATTCCCGCAGAGATGTTATGACTTGAGTTAGAGGGGGTTTTAGGTTTAGGATTAGAGTTTTGAGCAAGGGTTCACTATGAGCTAATAAAATCACAATTCCCATGGCGCAGTTCTATGATTTATGATACCCAGGACATGCATGGTCAGCTGTTGTTAACATGTGCCCATCCAAGGCTACTGAACTGAGCCCATGGTAGATTAGCATGCCTTACCGCATAGTGCCGATTGAATACATTGAGAATAAACAACCATGAAACATACCCAACTTATACCATCTTGTTACCGTAGACCAACGCGGCCTCTGATCAAATACATCAAGTTGTCAATAATATTATAGAAGACCCTTGCAATAAACCAAACTCCACCAAATAGTAGATTCACTATAAGTTAAAATAAGAGCTTTGTTCAGATTCTTTCTTTGCGTATCCACAAGTCATTGCTAACGGCTTGTGGTGGCGTCAGGATTTAATCAGCTGATTAAGCTCACAGGAGAGTAGTTAAGATTTTTTTGAGCTGCAAGAACATTGCCTTAGAAAATAACAATAAATAAGGCAGAGAAATGAGGTCAGTCATATTCCTTATTGTTTAAGACAATTACAGAACACATTAGATTTTGAGGTTCACCTCTCTTGCACTTTTCCGTTCATATTCAGCATCGTTTTTCTTTTTTTTTTTCCTTCTTTTTTTTCATTTTTTTTCCAAGTTTTGAAATTCTATAAACAGAATTATTTCCATCCATGTTTTGAGTAGAGAAAAAAAAAAAAAAAAAAAAAAAAAATAAAGGCAAACTTGACCCCTTCCGCTCAGTCCATTATTCCCGCAGAGATGTTATGACTTGAGTTAGAGGGGGTTTTAGGTTTAGGATTAGAGTTTTGAGCAAGGGTTCACTATGAGCTAATAAAATCACAATTCCCATGGCGCAGTTCTATGATTTATGATACCCAGGACATGCATGGTCAGCTGTTGTTAACATGTGCCCATCCAAGGCTACTGAACTGAGCCCATGGTAGATTAGCATGCCTTACCGCATAGTGCCGATTGAATACATTGAGAATAAACAACCATGAAACATACCCAACTTATACCAAAAGCGGCCTCTGATCAAATACATCAAGTTGTCAATAATATTATAGAAGACCCTTGCAATAAACCAAACTCCACCAAATAGTAGATTCACTATAAGTTAAAATAAGAGCTTTGTTCAGATTCTTTCTTTGCGTATCCACAAGTCATTGCTAACGGCTTGTGGTGGCGTCAGGATTTAATCAGCTGATTAAGCTGTTCCGGGGCCGCATGTATCCATGATACATGCGGCCCCGCATGTATCCATGATACAGACGCTCCAAACATAGCCCGAAGCTTAGATCAAATATGGGAAGTTATTAAGGAATGCAGCGTAGTTGATATGCAATCCAGGATAGAGCTGGAGTACTATAGTACATACTATAGTCTTTTCAATAAAAACTGAAACATGACAATTGGTGAAATACATTGATTTAACAAAATACAAGACCAAGGTCATAGTACCATATTTTGGAAAACACAGGAGAGTAGTTAAGATTTTTTTGAGCTGCAAGAACATTGCCTTAGAAAATAACAATAAATAAGGCAGAGAAATGAGGTCAGTCATATTCCTTATTGTTTAAGACAATTACAGAACACATTAGATTTTGAGGTTCACCTCTCTTGCACTTTTCCGTTCATATTCAGCATCGTTTTTCTTTTTTTTTTTCCTTCTTTTTTTTCATTTTTTTTCCAAGTTTTGAAATTCTATAAACAGAATTATTTCCATCCATGTTTTGAGTAGAGAAAAAAATCCAAATTTGTTGAGTTTTAATTCAATTCAACCACATAATAAAAAGTCCTATGAAAGACCAGAACCAACCATAACTCTACTACAAAGGGCAAAGATTACTATCAAACATACCTTTCCTTTCCAACACGGAAAGAATACTTGCCCTGTGTGTAATAGACCTTGGTTTGGTTGATTCCGTGCCCCTTTTTGAGAGTTAAAAAGAAGGGGACTCTTACTACAAGATATTCTCATACACAAGGTACCAGTTCAGTTACCCAATACAAACACATCCTACCCAATGTATTCTAAGTACACTAAATCATACCTAGGTGTCAAAGGTCAACTTTTCAGTACACTGACACATAAGGGGTTACTGAACTGTCACCAGATAATTGAGGCTATGGTGAACTTGTAGTTTATTGACGATCTAAACCTTCCCTCCCACCCAACATTTTGACGGCTATAGAGCTACTCGGCAAAACTAACACAACACAGCTATCTAAACCATTACTAAACACCAAGAACAAAGTACTGCACATCTTAGCCGATGCCCTAAGATTCACTTTGCCAATCTGGGCTACATTATACGTACGCTAAATCAAAACTACACTGCAAGAAGATCATCTACACGTAAGTGTCTTTACCATACGAATACAGACAGATAAAACGAGAGAGATTTAAAGCCCTGGAATCACTATTAAATGTCAGTGTCAACTCCCTTTTCTTTTATCAAAATAACGTACAATTTTGTGCGACTTTTTAAAACAGAATATGTGTATATCAAGGTTTGATTTGTGGCCGCAGTTGATTAAATCAAAGCCGTCCTGGATTAGCCTTTGAAAATAGGGACCACGATAGATTGCAGATCACGTGGTCAGGTGTATATGAACTCAACAAAGAGTGGTGTGCACAAAACTGCTGAATTTGGTATACATGTATACTAGCAGCCTACTTCTGAATGTTCCTAGGCTTGCGTAAAAAAGAGCGGACGCAAAAATGTTGCATTGTGGGAACTGTACAATAATCACAATGGCTTGGTATGTATGCAGTTACAGCAAGCGAACAACTTCAATATGACATTGGTCAATTGTTTTAGAATGGAGATCAAAGGTTACAGATTTTCAGCGATGTAGATTGCAGGTCAAAGGTTACAGATTTTCAGCGATGGCAGGCAAGGGTGATTGTTTATTTCTTGCTTTAAAAAAAGAGTGCAGAGAACACTGGCGACCTTTGACCTGCATTCTTAACAATGAATACAAGAAATGTATAACACTGATCGACTAAATTCACTGTCTAAAATATAAAATTCTTTCACTTTCAGCAAATGTTTACTTTTAGTCGTTAGAAAAAAAGTGTTATGTCAATACAGATTACCATTGTTTTAATTTTTTTTTCAAATTTTTATTTTGTTGATTTAAAATGCAAAATGTCCTACCTCATTTGTCAAAAGAGGTGTGAGCTTTTTATTTTTTTTGTACAGAAATTATAGATATAAAAAAGAAATATTTAATATTCAAGCCTTTTGCTGATTTCAATCACAGAATATTTATATACACAATACAATGCACATATACCTATTATATATATTTCCATGACAACATGATATTCACGGTAACCAATGGAACAAACTGAAAGTAAACTCTGTCTACTGAATGGACCACTCTTCAGAAGCCCAATATGGGCAAAAACTTCTAACTCCCTGACCTGGCTTGTAGTGCCAGTTTTGACACTCCACATTGCTGGTCATTACTTTCTAAGTAGCAAACTAGTGGCATGCATTGTAGCGAGGTTGTTCACATAAAAGACCTAGCAGGAGCTACTGGTAGCACCACAACAGCAACATTCTAGCAGATTTGTGTCTACATGTAGCAAAGTCATGGCTACATGTAGCAAAGTCATGGATATGTAGCAATGTCATGGCTACATGTAGCAAAGTCATGGCTACATGTAGCAAAGTCATGGCTACATGTAGCAAAGTCATGGATACATGTAGCAAAGTCATGGATACATGTAGCAAAGTCATGGATACATGTAGCAAAGTCATGGATACATGTAGCAAAGTCATGGATACATGTAGCAAAGTCATGCCTACATGTCGACACAAATCTAGCAACATGCAGCACAGCTGCACATAGCACAACTGTAGCAAAATAACAGCAAAGCTGTGACTACAAGGTATATACAACAGCAGGATGTAGCAAAGTTATGGCTATGTTGCAACAACTCTAACAACATATTGCAAAAGCTGTGGCTACATAAAACACCAACTTCTGGCTACATAGAACAAAACAAAACCTTAAATGTAGCAAATCTGGGCCTAATAACCACAGCAATATGTAGCAAACTGTGTTGCTATATGTAGTGCTTCATGTAGCAAACTGTGGCTATATGTATAGCAAACTGTGGCTGCATGTAGCAAATTGTGTAGCTGCATGTAGCAAATTATGTGGCTACATGTAGCAAATTGTGTGGCTGCATGTAGCAATTGTGTGGCTGCATGTAGCAATTGTGTGGCTGCATGTAGCAAATTGTGTAGCTGCATGTAGCAAATTATGTGGCTACATGTAGCAAATTGTGTGGCTGCATGTAGCAAAGGTGTAGCTTCATGTAGCATAAACTACATCTAACACAACAGGTGGTGATAACTAACAGCATCACAAGAGGTATTACAATTAAACTTATTTCCCACACCAAGGAACATGTGGCAAAGTTGCATTTATAAAAATTGGACAGGACTGCATTGCCTCTGCAAGCAGTCTGTATGATGCAGCAATATTGTGGCAACGTTTGGTGAAATTCTTACACCACTGCAGCAAATGCGTATTTATTCGTATTAGCAGGGGTTGTGCCTTTGTGTATACGTAGCTTCACTATTGAAGTCATTGCAGTGGGAGGAAAAACTAGTGCATGGGGTGAAGCTGTAGCTACACGTAGAAAAAGTTTCAATGGGGTAGCCTAATTGATGCGCTATGTAGCCACAATAGAAAAGATTACATGGCAATGCTCAAGGTTCATTCAAACATCCACTGCATCTGTGTTATGTTGCTATACATATATTATTTTCTACCGCAACTCAAAAGGCAACGTACAGCAAATCCTGTTAAAATGAACTTTATTACGATACCGCAATGAGGTATTCACTAATGTAGTGCATATTAGAATAAGACCGTTTCCAGGTCAACTGGCTCATACTAACTTTAGTAGGAGTCACTGATCACATTGATCACAACACAAAACCTACGGTATATCATAATTCAGAATACGTGCATGAGCCAAGGCTTGGACCAGTTAACCAATGGCTACTAACATGCACTGCATCAGCTAATTTTCGGTAGCGACTGCAATTCGCGCACCACAATTCAGATGCAGAGAATATGTACAAAATCTAAGGTAATACCATGTGCACAAGCCAAGACTTGAACCAGTTATCCAATGGCTACTAACATGCACTACATCAGCTAATTTTCGGTAGAGACTGCAATTCGCGCACCACAATTCAGATGCAGAGAAATATGGACAAACCTAAGGCAATACTATGACATCAAGATGCCGGACTACATGTTAAATTTCTTTTCAGCATTAAATCCAAAACAAGTTTGCAATACGGAGTTGACTTTGTGGTATTTTGCCCCATCCCTACCGTAAAAAAGATAGTTATTCAGCTTCAGCTTGCCGTTTTACTTTTGAATATTAACTCCATGCCAATTGGGTACAATGGCACTTATGTGATTTCTTGAGCCAATCAGGGACCTTGTGAGATTGCTAGTAGGGATGAAGATGGCTTGAGCTTAAATATTTGTAAGCTGCATTTCAACTGGTTGTTGAATATATGATGTAATTAGCCAATAGGAAATGCTGTACTAAAAGCATGTAGTGCTGGAGGGTTATGGTAAGAACAAAAAGTGCTCAACTATTTTCATCTGGCAGCGCACTAATTTGAGTAATGCGTACGTTTGACTTTTTCTGAACTAGAATCGCTGGAACTTGTTTAAGAAACAGGGGAGTCTCCAACAATGTACAACACCACTGGCCCACAAGGAACAAACACATGATTACATACACAGCTGGAACTTGGAATAGGAGATGAACTGTAACTATTATATGTCAAAATATCTTGGGTATTACTCTACCCTTTACTCACAATAGACCGTGTAATAACAATAATAATAATAATATTAATAATAATAATTTGGTTTCATAAAATACCTGGGTTTTTAAAACTCCACATTTTTTTTTCACAACAATATTACCACTTGGAACAATATTGAACAATTAAACAGCACACTAATTTGGTAGCTAAGAGCTAATCAACTAACGTTAAACAAGGAAATTTTTGATGACCGCTTGGATGCTCTGACGACAAATCGGGCAGGGTTTCCCGCGCCGACGGAGTTTCTTTGCGCACTGGTAACAGCATACCTGGTGGCCCGTTTTGCCGTGAATGATACTGGCATTTTTTGGTCGCTTGAAGCAAAATCCGCAAATGTCTGGCATCCTGGTTTGGCCTTCCTGGGAGGTTGAGGGCCCCGCATTGTCAAAGGCATTTGATTGAATTGCACCGTCTTGATTTCCCCCACTGGGTTGAATGGTTGAGTCCTGGTTGCCAGTCATTCCACACTCAAGTTCTGAGGTGGAAGAATGTCTACGCCTTCCAATAGGGGGTGGATCTGCATGCGTATGCGCATAATTATCATTGCACAGTTGGCTGTCTGGGGAGGATACTTTCGACCTTTCTGAGAACTCCTGGCTTAGACCAATACCAGAATCCTGCCGTTGCGTATCCATCTTCATACGCTTTCTGTTGCGATTGGGTAGGTTTCAACCAGATTAAATGACTGTGAGGTTTTTTCATCATCAAGCTCGATTCCGGCGAGCCGTGTGTTAGCCGAAACAAGTTGCATGATGGGAGTCGCTGCTCGGCCTCTGTAGACAGCTCTTAAAAATGACCCTGATGCAGCAACCCTCCAGGCTTCGGTCCGCGATGGACTAAATAACCTTCAAGATCTGACAAAGATGCGAGGACAGAGCTGTGGGGTGGAGAGTTATAACCACTGCACTATGCCAAATGTTGTCTGACCCAAATGTGGAGACCAAAAGTTGCGTGACCAAAGGAATGCCTTGGCTTCCATTCATTATCCCCCTGACCCGGACTGAATCCTCCACCTGGAAATCCCGATCCTCCGATCTGAGAATGAGGAGGTCCTCCTTGGTGGAACCTCCGGGAGACCCGCTACCATCTTCCTCTACAGTCTTTGGCTGCCGACCTACTGTCTTATCATCATCGCTATTGCCATCTGGAAATCTCTGCCCGGGTCTCAAGGGGCTGGGGACATGGACATCATTCACCTCATCCCAATTCCTTCTGGATCATCAGGAAAATAGCTTCCAACGGCTGCGGGTTGTGAATATACGGACTGGTCCCATCGGCCAAAGTCGTTTCCCGCAGTGTAACTCGGTCGGCAAAAAGCGGGAGGTGGGAGCGTGAGGGACGACTCCTTGCTGTGCAACTGATGGGATGGGCTTGATGGCTGTGTTGCCGCCTTGGTAACGGCTGAGCCTGACTACACCCTGGCGTATGATAGGAGCTGCGAGCACCCGTTTCCAGTGTGTCCATGGCTTCCATGTTCTCTTCGCGACATTCCCGGGTCAGGTTATTGTGTCGTGTTCAGGTGCGTGTCGTCAATTCTAAATGCTGCCGGTGATGTGGGGCCGTCATGTTGCCTGCTGAAAGAATTCAGAACATAAAGTTGCAGGTGAGCATTGGAAATTATATACATTATCATTGGCCCATCAGATTATGGTATATGTGACAAAGTACGTATTTCAAGAACATTTTAATTTTCCAAAAATTTATTACTTATGTTCTCTTAAAACATGCATCAACTAGAAGAATCATTCCAATCTAAAGATATTCATCACATATAAAGGTAAAAGGTTTTTGACGAACATATACAAAACTATACCTTTTTTTACTCCTAAATGAGACAAATACCATTAGGGTACATTTAAACACAATTTGACTGATTTCAATTTACCCATGTATTATTTTACCCCTTATTTTTACAAAGTTTCCCCACATTTCCCAGGAGTTGGACCAGAAAATTTCGGATTCAGCACCCTCAAACTATAGAAAACACATTGTCAAAACAATATTGCACCCAAACTTCTAGAATGGGATCTGGTTTATAACCCTACAATATAGGAAATCGCACGGATATAAAAACTATCAAAAACACATTATTTTTATAACTCATCTAACTGAAGCTGATTTCCTTCCCATGTTGACTGAAAAATATGCATTTCCCTTCTGAGAAGTGGAATGCCCAAAATACCTATTTTAGCACCCTCAAAGCAGAACTGGTCTCGACAGTGACCCCAGGTCACACCCTGTCGGCCATAGCTCTTCCTTAATTCCGTTTGGGCTCAAACCCACACGGACGCGCGTATATATTCATGCTGTGGGGGCGGGCCTGGAAGTGGGAAGTCAAAATTGGAAATGAAATCAGGCGTTCAGTTAGATGATTTTAAAACATAATGTGTTTGAATAAAGTCATACACTGAACTGATTTCCTGACACACAATGTGACTGAGAAAACATATGCAATTAAACCCCCGTTGATGATATTTTCAATCAACACCAACTGACTCACTCAGTCGGAGATGGAGCATGATATCTCAGAGCAGTCAACAGAAGGCAGCCAAAGGCGAGACCTGCACTAAACTTAAAAGTAACATATGATAAGGGCCTAAGGCATTAACATAAAAAATCGGGGACATAGATGCTCACATGACAACGGAATCACTCCGGGGCGAGCGTCATAGTCGGCAACCAGGAGGGAGACTTTAGGTATAGTGTAGTTGAATTAGTGTTGTTTCTGCTGGAGTGCCCTCGCAACGGAGTTTGTACGTTTCTGTAATACACCGACGAAAACGTTGTGGGAGGACCCTCCAAGACATAGCCTCGCAGATTTCGGCAATGCTGATTCCGCAGTGATAGGGACCAGGACAACGTGATG
>JAMKCH010000739.1:0-47074 GCA_023653785.1 Ophioderma brevispina
GTGCTTGTTGTCAGCAGGCCATTAGTCACTAGTTTTTATCGTGTGGTGTTTCTCTCCGAAGTACTGCTGTGCCATGGCCTGAAAGCACTGGTAGACGGAGGCAGCCAGTGATGGTTCTCAAGGTCTTGTTGAGTACTGGGTCCAGCTCTTTGTGTGAGAGCTGTTGCCCATGCTGGGGCGGCATAGGCAGCAGTGCTGTAGACCAGGGCCAAGGCAGTGGTTCGTAGGGTGGTTGGGCTGGCACCCCATGAGATCCAGCAAGTCGGCACAGGAGGTAAGCTGCCGGTCAAGCTTCACTCCCAAGTAGGTTGGTGTAGGAATGTATGGCAGAGGCGCTCCATGAGGTTGATTTGAAGCTGGTGTGCAGCCTCTTTGGTTTTTGAGGTGGAATGCGTAGCGTGGTCTTTGCTTTGGCTCAGCTTCAGTCCTCAGGTCGTGAGATATGCTGCAGTAGGGCTTGTCTGTAGTAAGTGTGCTTTCTACTTCTGTCCAGTTGCTGAGTGGAGGGCAATATCGTCCGGCTAGCCCTATTGTTAATCCCATGTTTTTGGGTAAATCACTGATTACCATTGAACACAAGGCCAGTACAGACCCTTGTGGTACCCGTTCCTCAACGACGCAGACGACTACTCTGCCCATCTCAATTGGATGATTCTCTTTTGCAATTGTGTCCTTGGTCTCATACTTGGTCATAAATTTGTTTTAACCTTTATCATACTGTAATCCAACCTGTTTACTTTCTCTATTCAAGCTATTCAATTGAATTTGCAGATGCTTTACAGAGGTAGATGCCAAAGTGACGACATCTGCAAACCTTAGGTCTGTTAACATCTGTCCATCATTGATTCCCTTCTCTTGTTGGTTGGATTTCTTGAAGATTTCTTCTTCTGCCATCTTCTTTTCTTTCTGAAAGCCGTTTCCTCCTTGTGTCCAGATCCTTACTTAGTCGTATTTGGTTTCCTCAATCCCATCTCTCGCTATCCATTTTCCCTTCACTGACATGGTGCTAGTCTGACTGCTTCCTCTAGCACCATCTTATGAGAGTGAATCTCAACTGCTTATACCATAAACCAGAAGGGCTTTGAAAGCAATTGCACATGCTCACTACCCAGCAATGGTATGGTACCAAGATGACACACCTCACCCACAGCTCCCACATGCTACAGACTCCCGGTTGATATCTGGTGAGGTGCCTTGGCGCTGGTGCTAATTCCCACAAATCAGATGTCATCACTAACTTAGTTAAATGTGATTGCAAGAAAACAAAATGCAGCTCTCGGTGTTCGTTGCAAGAGCACACATATGAACTGTACATGGATGTGTGCATGTGGACAAATGATTTGATGACTGCACAAATAGTGACACAATATCATTGGTGACGATGAAAGAAGATAAAGATCCTACATCATGATCTTTTTAGACTCGCGTACACATTAAACTATTGCTCCTTTAAAGGGGGATGCCCGATTTAATATAGTTTTTCACTTGATAGCTGGCTTCACTCCAAAACCCCGTCGGAAGTTCGCGCCGATCTTTCAATCCGTTTTTGAGCGAGAGCTAAAACGTGTTTAACAATAAGCCCATAGAGTACGTGTAAAATTAATATTGGTCGCCAAAATGTCGCATATTTTCGCTCATACCCTTCAAACCAAACCTCTTTGGGCTCTAAGATTTTTACGGGTAAATGAGAAAAATAGTAAGCCTTTTTTCTATCAATATATTGACCACTTCCGGTAAAATCTGGGGCTTCTGGGGACGAGGCTAATAGCGATCGGGCCCATGACCTTTAAACTTTAAGTTCAATGTCACGAGAGATACCGAAACATAATCTACTCCGATCCCAAATGTATTCATTTCGGCCGACACATTGGTGATTGTTTTTAGTCAACATGTTCAAACATTATGCAATTTTTTTTCTAACCGTTAGCTTATTACATTTTGTGAAATATAATGATTCAAATTTAAAAGGAAAGTTAGATACAGTGTTCCTTATAAGTTAGCACATTTTGGAAAGTATCAAGGTATCAAATTTTTTTTGATAGTTTGATAGCAATATGAATGATCAATCAAAATGAAATCACGTAGTGTTCCTTCATGAAATGTAGCACATTTTGATACCAAGTCGATATACTTTTTTTTGGGGGACGATGTACGACTATTTTGACCTTTGGACATTGTCACTAAAAAATGGCAACATCGTTTTTTTTTAATAGTCGGACCAGTATTATACGCTATAGTGGTTGCCAACACTACATGAACTTCGCTAAATTTTACATAGGCCCATATTTTAGATAAAATCTAGCGTCGACCCATGCAGAACATCGAACACCATGCTAACAGTTAAACTTTTTTTTAAGTTTGGTTGAACAATGGGATGACAATATGCCAAACATTTAAAACATTATGTAAAGCGGATTTAAATAACTCATCATTTCCTTTATTTTTTGAAGAACTCCTCTGCTAGAAAAGCAATTCTGACAACTGATGTAAGGGACAGTTCATTACTTTAGAGGGGGAAATTGAAATGTGTTGGAAAATTTCAAAAACCCACATAAGCTGCAATGCAAATTATGTAAACCCCCTACTGACTCAAATTCCCCCCCCCCCCCCACCACACATGCCCCATTTACTGCTGAGATATATTACGAAATGTCAGTAATGGTTAACTTACATGTTGTGGAACCTGAACTTAAATAAACATTTAAGGGGTGGCAAGGGCGGTCAGGGGAAATATCCAGGTAAAAGGTGTATGGGAAGGGATAAATAAGATGACATTTTGTAAGTACGTATGTGACCTTTTTGCACATACTTAGCCGAAGCATACATGAACGTAAATATACACAGAGTAAATAGGGGGCTTCATATCGGGAAAAACAATAAACGTATATTCCCCACCACAAGATTGACCATGCAGAATCTCCCAGCAGAAAATGGAGAAAGCAATTCCGGATATTTTGCAGCCGAAGGACGTAAAGTATTTAAGGATTCGGCACACGTCAATCACGTGATCAATAACATTTTTTTAAATATGTATTAAAGCCCTCCAAAATGTAAAGCTCCCACGTTCAGAAAACTGTCACCAATGACCTTAATTTTATGTATTAAATTTTACTTTCTGTCACCCAAAGACTTTAATTTTTCAAATGTTAAAAAAATGGTCATCCAAGCCATTGCACTATTTCATTTATATACAAACTTAGAACTTCGTTACCTCCATGACCATCTTACTGTATTTTCCACAGTTATGGAATCGTTAAATATCACATTTTATAAGAAGTGTGCAATTACAATCTATCTATATACTCCTAAAAAAAGAGATCAATGGTTCACCCCGCATCTAGGTAAAGTAACACAAAAGGGGGAAATGCACTAGCTCTACTAAACACTAGTCTCGCCTGCTTCGCGCATAGCTGTAAGACAAAAGAGCAGCAGACCAGATTGCAATTGTTTGAATACAGGGTATTCCCAAAATTGTGCAAGCAGCGAGATACAGTGGAGGATTGCGATATCTCCCTCCCCAAACCCAACCCCCTCCCCCAACACCCCCCCCTCCCCACACCCCCAACCCCCTCCCCCAACACACCCCGCAACACCCCCCACACCCTCCCCAACACCCCGCAACACCCCACCCCCTCCCCACACCCTGCAGCCACCCACCCCGCCCCTAACAACCCCGAACAGCACAACACCCTCCCCAACGCCCCGCAACATGCCACAACCTTCCCAATGCCCCGCACCACGCCACCCCCTTCCCCAACAACCGGCAAACACCCCACCACCTCCCCAAAACACCCCGCCAGCCCTATCCCCAACCACCCCACCCCCTCCCAAACCCCAAAACACCCCACCCCCTCCCCCAACACCCCAACCCCTCCAACCACCCCACCCCCTACAAACACCCCACCCCCTCACCAACCCCGCAGATCCACCCCCCTCCCAACCCCCGCAGCATCCACCCTCCAACAACCGCAACACCCACCCCACCCCTTAACACCCCTCAACACCAAAACCCCCTCCCCACCAACCCGCAACACCCCATCCCCGCTCCAACACCCATCCCCAACACCCCGCAGCACCCCACCAGCTCCCCAACACCACACCCCCCTCCCAACACCCCGCAGCACCCAACCCCCCAAACACCCGCACCACCCCCACCCCCTCCCCAACACCCCGCAACACCTTTCCCCCCTCCCCAACACCCTGCAACACCCCCTCCCCCTCCCAACACCCCGCAGCATCCCACCCCTCCCCAACACCCCGCACACCGCACAATCCCTACCCAAACCCCCGCAATACCACAACCCCCAACCCCCAACCTTCCCCAACACACCCAACACCCCTCAATGACCAACACTCAACACCCCCCCCCATCCCCAACACCCACAACACCCTACCAACACCCAACAACACCCTAACCCCCTCCCAACACCCACAACACCCTACCCCCTCCCAACACCCAACAAACACCTACCCCCTCCCCAACCACCCGCAACAACACCCTACCCCCTCCCCAAAACCCAACAACCGCAACACCATACCCCCACCCCAACAACACCACCACCCAACAACACCCTACCCCACCCCACAACACCCTACCCCCTCCCATCCCCAACAACACCGCAAACCCACCCCAAACACCCCAACCCCCTCCCCCACAGCACCACCCTCCCCAACACCCCGACAGCACAACGCCCCTCCCAACACCCCGTGAACCCCTAACAACACCCCGAAATACCCCACCTCCCCAACACCCACAAATATCCACCCCGCCACACCCCACCCCCTCGCTAACCCCCCGACTCTACCCCCTCCCCAAACAACCCGCAACCACCCCCCACCCTTCCCCAAACCACCCCCACCCCGCAAACACCCCTTCCCAACACTAGCAACACCCAGCACCCGGCAACACCCCACACCCCCGCAAACACCCCACCCCCCCTACCCACACCACCCCCACCCCCTCCCCAACACCCAAAACCCCGCAACCACAACACCGCCACCCCCTCCAACACCCCGCAACACCCAAACAACCCGCAACACCCCACCCCCGGCAACACCCTACCCCACCAAAACCCGCAAGCACACCCACACCCCTCCCCAACACCCCGCAACACCCAATACCTACAACCCCTGCCAACACCCCACAACCCCCTGCAACACCCACAACACCCCGCACACCCCACCCACGCAACACCCCACCCCCTCCCAAAACACCCTGCACAACCACCCTGCCCAACAACATCCCCACCACCCATCTTCTTCCCCAAAACCACCCTACTCCCTCTCAACACCGGCACCGGGACTCATGTTACACAGGAAATTTTTGCATATCAATGTACCGTTTCAAGCCAGAAGAGCAATTACGCTATTTAATTAGATCAATTGCATCACAAAATGGCCCCTTTAATGGGCCCACCCACATGCAATTTGAACCAACTATGATTCACACAAAAATGATGTATGGCAGGACTAGTCTTTCACGTAGCAAAGGAATTTTGCTATCCGATGTACCGTTCAGCGATACAAGACCATTTATGCATATTTAATTAGCTCATTTGCATAACCTAAGCCGAAAATCACTACTTTCAAAATGGCAAAAAAGATGCGCACCAATTCAGGCTTTCACGCAGTGAAGCGAAAGTTTTGTGTATCCGATGTCCCGTTCAGACAAAAAATATAGCAATGACGCAGATTTATGCATAAATAGTTCATTTGCGTACCTAATTAACCCAAAATACGGCCCCCAAAATCAATTCAGGTCGAGGAATCTTCAACCTGGTGCCGTTACACCAAGTACATCATTATATGCCTAGGAACTCTAGTAATTATACACAACTTGTTTCTAGAAAATTATGCAATTAGACACTTAATTAGCATATTTTATGCTCAAAATTGCACTTTGACCCATTATGATCACCCAAAAGATGCATGGATTAGTATTCTTTCATGAGCGAAGGAATTTTTGCCTATCCGAGACGGTTCAGAGATACAGTAATTACGGCATATTTAATTAGCTCATTTGCATACCTAAGCGCAGATCACACACTTTTCAAATTGCAAAAAAAAAGATGCGCACCATGATAGGCTTTCATTGCAGTGAAGAAATTTCGTATCCGATGTTACCGTTTCAAAATGTATTAGCAATTACGCTGATTTTGATATAATTAGCTCATTTGCATACTTAATTTGCCCGAAATACGCCCGAAATCTAATCAGTTCGAGAACTCGTCCGCTCCTTTCCACACAAAAAAACCAGGTTTTAAGCATTCATACGCCTTACGGAACTCCAGAAAACGGTTACACAAGCCTTGTGGGAAAATTTGCGTTAATTATAACAAATTTAGATACTCTTAATTAGATATTTTACGCCCAAAAGTCTAATCAGGTCGAGAACTCAGGGGACTCGCTTCTTTCCACCAAGTTACATATCATAGCCCTTACGGAATCAGATAAATCGTTCACAAGCACTTGAACACGGACGGCGAGAGAAGACAGACAGCATGACAGAAAGACAGACAGACAGACAGACAGAAAAGTGATAACTAAGTCTCTGCCGAAACAAAGTTCAGGCGAGACCAAGCATGAGATCTGTCTGTCGGACTATGCGGTTTGGGCGCACTTTGACCTATGAGGCATGAGTTTGGCATACAGGTAGAAAAACAACCACCTTGAGGTTTATTTGCAGGGTGACCAAAAAAAACAATTGCTCGTCTAAATTCCAAAAGGACCGCCACCTGAGCAAAGAAACAAGTATGAGGTCAAAAGGTCACACACACACACACACAGGACCAAGGGTGCTTTCATTGCCTCCGGTAAATAATTGTAATAAGTAATGCATTTTTCAACCATGTCTAAATGTAAAGAGTAATGGAATGAGTTCTATTTTCAGCAGATCAACAACAGTAATACGCATGGCTTCATGCAGCAAAAAATTAAGAACCTATTAAAGGTGATGATCCCAAATCAAAATTGACATTCAGTTTCCTCTAAAGCCTCCCTTACATAAAAGCATTAAATTAGTCCAACCGTTTGGATAGTGAAAGGATTTTAAACGTTTTTATTCATAACATCAAATGAAAACATTCTTAAAGGGGGTCCATGGCCGATCCCTAATAGCATCGTCCCCAGAAGCCAGACAGATTTTACCAGAAGTGGTCAACATTGGTATCAGAAGAAGCTACTATTTTTCTTCATTTGACCTGTGAAATCTTAGTGGCCAAAGGATGTTCGGTTTGGATGTTAATGAGCGACCAACCCTGTTACCCCACTTGGTCGACCAATATGAACTTTACCACAGTACTCTATGGGGGCTTACCGAAAATCACGTTTTCTGCTCGGCACATGAAAACGCATGGAAATATCGGCTTAGGCGAAATCTTTAAACAGGTGGGGTTTTTGGGTGAAGGCCAATATATTCAAGTATGAAAAACTTCATATCCTTAAATCGGGCCATCCCCTTGTAAAGAGACATGAGGAGATTTCCAGAAGAAGTGCCCCCAATTTTTCTCGAACCCGTTTTTACATATTTGGAAGTGCTTACCAATGTACTAGATCGCACCTAAGTGAAGAAGCCGAATACGCCGTCTTATGTAATAAGAGATGATTTAATGTGTCGTGCACGACAGAAAGTCAAAGCAGGTTTTCTATAGGGAACAATTACGATAGCGGGCAATGCAAGTTCCAAAAAAAGGTTGTGGTGTTCATTTGGCACCTTTTGTCCAATAAACTTCGAATGTTTCTCGGTAGGTGGTCGACAACTGAGCCAAGTTGAAATTTTAGAGAAAATTCATATCCATCCTCCGGTCACTTTAAATGGGCATTTCGTGATCCCAGAGCAGAGTTACCTTGAATTTACCTAAAGAAATAAGGATTGTTTATATCATCTGAACCGTTGGCTCAAGTAAATTTATTAAAAAATAAGCATCCATCTTACTAATACTTCACATACCAATTACATGATATTTCCTCTTGACTCGCCATTTCCTTTTGTTAAAGGAAGTTTTATTTATTATTGAATCGTACAGGTAAATATCGTTCCACGACTTGGTGCATGTGGTGCCAAACATTTAAGCATCCGGTAATTCAATGCACTCATAACGATGTAAAGACGCTGTAAACGCAACTCAATTGTAAAAAATACAAAGAAAACTATTCCTTGAAAAAACATATACAATTTCATATTTTTCGTCAATATTGCGTTTTACGTGTTTAAGCAAAATGGCGATTGTCTAAATTGGGATGGATTCTTGGCCGCACCCCCGTTGCATGTTACGCCCTCTATAATTCATGTTTTTATTTTAGTGTTTACCCGTCGTGTTTTAATGCAAACGCTCACGACGGTAAGAAGGTGTGGAAGTGTGATCGCTTTGTCTTTTAATGCTTGAAACTTAATATCTTTTTGTAAATGTACGTTCATGTTTTCGCTGGGCCTATTTATTGGTACATATCCATATGGACGTAAAATTGACAACATTACATAAAACTATCATCCATGTAGATTTTATGAGGATATAACTGCAAAATATTTCTGCAACCTGCTATTTGAAAAGTAGGTCAAAACCCAAGCGATGAGCGGGGAGCCAGTAGGCTACCCCGCCCAAAAATAAAATCCCAAACGTCATATTTTTCAAGTCGAAGATCACATAATCCCTATATTCTCCCAGCCCCCCTTATAAAAATGAATGGTCATTTAATATTATGTATGCAAGTGCTATTACTATGCAAAAATCCGGAAAAAATTAAGAGTTTGACATAAATAGCTGACATAAATCGAGAACTCGCAAGTTTTATAGGGAAACCTCTATTCCAAATCTTTATAGAGATCTGTTGTAAAAAAATTATATTTCAGGGAAAATGGTTTGCATGCAACCAAAATGTTTTGAATTTTCCACAGGATGTCCCACAGGAATAAACAAGTAAGGTTATCACAAATTGGTGGTAGTTTTGATATTTAATAGTGTATTTACTCCGCTTTGTCAAAATGAAGACTTTCAAAATGCAACATTATGTTTATTCTTGATGTTATGTTTAGTTTAAATGTTTGATAACATCATCACAAATTTCAAACAAAAAAGTAAGGTTAAGGTTGCATCAGTTGTATTCATCATCTGAGGGACAGGCAAATGGTCAATTTAATGAGGGCATGGCTGGCTATATTTAGAAAGTTTCTCAATGAAGAGACATTAGGAGATTTCCAGAAAGAAGTGCCCCCAATTTTTCTCGAACCCTGTTTTTTTACATATTTGGAATGCTTACCAATGTATTAGATCGCACCTGAAGTGAATAAGCCGAATACGCCGTCTTTATGTAATAAGATGATGATTTAATGTGTCGTGCACGACAGAAAAGTCAAAGCATGGTTTTCTATAGGGAACAATTACGATAGCAGGCAAGTTCAAAAAAAGGTTTGTGGTTTTCATTTGCACCTTTTTGTCCAATAAACCTTCGAAATGTTCTCGGTAGGTGGTCTACAACTGATCCAGTGAAATTTTAGAGAAATTCATATCCTCCTCCGGTCACTTTAAATGGGCATTTCGTGATCCAGAGCAGAGTACCCTTGATTTACCCAAAAGAAATAAGGATTTTTTATATCATCTGAACCGTTGGCTCAAGTAAATTTATTACAAAATAAAGCAATCATCTTACTAATACCTTCACATACCAATTACATTGATATTTCCTCTTTACTCGCCCTTTCCTTTTTAAAGGAATTTTTATTTATTATTGATATCGCTACAGGTAATATCGCCCACGACTTACTGCATGTGGTGCCAAACATTTAAGCATCTGTTAATTCAATGCACTCATAACGATTTAAAGACGCTGTTAATCAAGCAAATAGAAAAATATTCCTTGCCAACATATACTAATTTCATAATTTTTCGTCAATATTTTGTTTTTACGTGTTAAGCAAATGGCGATGTCTAAATTTGGGATTTCTTGGCCGCACTCCCCTGTTGCCTGTTACGCCCTCTATATTCATGTTTTTATTTTAGTGTTACCCCGTCGTGTTTTTAATGCAAACCGCTCACGACGGTAAGCAGGTGTGGAAGTGTGATCGCTTTGTATTTCTACTCTTTTGAACATTAATATCTTTTTGTAAATGTACGTTCATGTTTTTCGCTGGGCCTATATTATTGAGTACATATCCATATGACGTAAAATTGCACAACATTTCATAAACTATCATACATGTAGATTTTAGAGGATATAAACTGCACAAATATTTTCTGCAACACTGCTATTTGAAAAGTAGGTCAAAACCCAAGCGAATAGAGCGGGTAGCCCGTAGGCTACCCTCGCCCAAAAATAAAATCCCAACTGTCATATTTTTCAAGTAGAAGATCACATAACTCCCTATATTTCTCCCAGCCCCTCCCTTATAAATAATGAATGGTCCTTAAGTATTATGTATGCAAGTGCTATTACCTATGCAAAAATCCAGGAAAAAATTAAGAGTCTTGACATAATAGCTCTACATAAATCAGAGACTCGCATGTTATAGCAACCTCTATTCCAAATCTTTATAGAGATCTGTGTAAAAATTATATTTCAAGGGAAAATGTTTGCATGCAACCAAATGTTTTACATTTTCACAGGATGTCCCTACAGGAATAAACAAGTAAGGTATCAAAATTGTTGTAGTTTTGATATTTAATAGTGTTATACTCCGCTTTGTCAAAATGAAAGACTTTCAAACTGCAACATATGTTTGATCTTGATGTTATGTTTTTAGTTAAATGTTTGATTAACATCGTCACAAATTTCAAACAAAAAAGTAAGGTTTCATCAGTTGTATCAATCATCTGATTGACAGGCAAAATGTTTCAATTTAATTGAGGGCATGCTGGCTATATTTTAGAAAGTTTCTCAATGAAGAGAAATTAGGGTTTCAATGTGTGTTTGTGCGCACCCACCCGCCCACACACACTTCATTGGGTATTAGTACAAAATAATGGCGTCTACTTCATTTTGGACCAATCAAATAATTGGTATCATTTATTATGTTGTACAAAATTTTGACAATTGATAACAAATTTAAAATTAATTATTAGAGGTCTGACAGTGAAGCATGATGAATTCAAGAATTAAAAAAACATCAAAATTTAGCAATATAGCAAGGTTTTTTGAAGGGTGCCCCAAATTTTCAAAAATGGCAAGTTTTTGCAGCTGTACTGGAAATTGGCTAGTAAACTAATCCTGGGAATGATAAAGTTCGAAATTCTCAATGTGTCCCAAAGATGGAATTTTTTAATTAAAAAAATTAGTATCGGGGATCCTCGATAAGAATTCCACGAATGCTGGAAATATCCTTCCAATATGAAATAGCCAGGGTAGTAGTGCCATGTACATGTCTACGCTCATCCATTCGCTGTTCCATCAGTTAAGTCCAGTTAGAGGTCATTTTCGTGAGGTTACACTTTTCCATAATGGACAGACAGAAATTTGGCATTTCCAGCACCACTGTTAAAGGCCGACTCTCAGATTGGATGACCTCCTCAATTTTCCAAGAAATCATGTGTGAAATAGATAAGCTCAAATTGATGTTCTTCATATAGAAAATCACAACTTTGTTATAAAATTCTGGATCTGGGATTTTTTTATACACAGTAACCTATGGTATTGTTATACTATACTTAAATGTTTACTGCATCGAAACGAAAAATCCAATTCATCTTAAACTTTAGGTGACTATTTTGAGTTCTAATTTTTAATTAATACACACAAAAATTATATTTCAAAATCTCTGAGTCTGCCTTTCATTTACATTCTTAAACAGCTGTGGAAATGTAAACAATTTCATTGGCTGATGCTCTGGTTCAATTCGCATATTGAACCCAGGTAGTACGCACTGCGTATTGACGTTATTTTTAGGTTTAAGCGCTCGCGCCATACTGTGTTTTGCTACGTTCGCGCCCGCCTGCCAACGGAATTGCGTCTCGTTGCGCATGATCGTTGCGTTCAACGGGTTGTTCGATTGTTGTCACTGGGTGGTAGTATTCCTTTCTTGTTGTATTTAAGCCGTAAAGCGTCGCGAAATTGGGTTAAAGATGACCTTAAATGATAAAGCTGTTTAAGAATGAGAATAAAGGTATGATTTTGGGAACCGGTACTCTCTTTACGAAAAATTGAACCCGGCGACACCATTATTTTTGCGTGGAAGAACTCGGCCTCCGGCCTCGTTCTTCCACTTCTTCCACTTAAAATAATGGTATCGCCTTGGGTTCAATTCGTCGTAAAGAGAGTACCAGTTCCCAAGATCATACCTTTATTCTCTAAATCTAGGATCCCTGATTCTAATTACAAAACCCCTTTTGATGACAACATGCAATTTTAATCACTACCATTCACAGGTATAGTTTACAAAAGTTGCTGCCAGAATTGTTTAGAGGTGGAATATATGCATTAAAGGGGTGGAGTCTATGGATAGCCTTGTGTGCCGCAATGGGGAGGCCGACCTACTCGACAAGCCAATTGGCATTCACTTCCGTGTTGATGCACATCATGCTCAGCACACATCAAATAACTCTGACAAATTTTGGTAGAGAGTATAGACAATTACCAAAACAACTATGCAAAATTCTTAAATATTTTGAAAATCGGGGGCAGTCTTCAATAAATGTGCTATTATTGCTTTAAAATTTACTTGGTTTGTAAAAGGACAGCATAATTAAATCATTTGGCAAACTCCTCCTTCATAATTTACAACTATGTGATACCTCACATAAAAATAATGCAGTAATGGACTACAATACAAAAAAACAGTAGTAAACTTGTGTGATCCCCATGGTAAGCTGGCTGTGTGGAACATGAACTGAGATGACCTTTGACCTTGGTCCATGACCTTTGACATCATCCTACATATGAAGGAACCCCTATTGCACCTTAACCCACCCCCCCGTCTATAAAATTGTATCGATTAAGCCCAAATTAATTGGTCAAGCTATGAGTTGCAAAAATATTGGGCGAGATGCAGTCGAGCCCAATATTTTAAAACTCATAGAGAGACCAATTAATATTGGGCATAAATCCAATTTTATCATTATCATGTTTTGGATCCGATATTTTCACACACTTGGGACTCCCCAAAACATGATAATGGTTTAAATTGGACGTCAACTTTTCGAAGACGACCTGAAAAATGAAAACCTAACCAAAACCTAACCAAACTGGAACATGCATACAAGCCAAAAAACCATCCACATTTATTGAGCAGTCAAAATAGTTGGGGTCAGTTAAAGAACCAGCTGCTCTATTCAATGTTGTAATTATTACAATTTGTAATGAGACAAATGCCTCACTCTCTAAATCAACTTAACTGCTGCAAGAGAAGCAGAACAATTAGAACCAAGCAATATTTCTATACACATAAGTGTAGCCTAAAAATTCCTTTCAATTATAGGATTTATGGTAAGATTACTATATAGGGTCCAATATAGGGTTTGCAGTAACCTGACTGACCCTAGAAAAACCTGTCAACCCCTATTTTTTTTGGTGCAAATTAGCACCAAATAAAATCTGCCAACCGACCATGATTTTCATTTATAATTCAAATTTTTTTTACCAACACAAAGAAAAAACATCAAAAACAGAACAACCACAAGTAAAAAATACATCGGTCCTCAGACTGCTTGTGTCGCCTGCCATCGTGGTTTGTGAATGATAGGCCTCACATGACCTGTGACCTTTGACCTCATTAACAAATGAGGGATTGCACGTAAACCCCATAAACCAAGCTTGGTTCCAATTGCACTTCATCTTACACTTGACCTCACATGACAGTGACCTTGGTTGTGACTTTGGACCTCATCAGCAAATGAGGGATCCCAGGTTGCACCTAGACTCAGTTTTTGTTCCAATTGAACTCCTTTTCAATGAGGTTAATTTGAACAATTCAGCTATTTACAAATTGACCCTCCATGACCATCTGCCCTGGTATGTGAACTTTGAACTCATAACAAATGGGGACTGTCATGTGGGCACCTGTGACCCCACCAAACTTGGTTAAATCCATTCAAAGTATGGGATATTACTAGGCAAAATTTTCATAGACATGTGGAACTGTGTTTTTGTGAACATTATATACAATCTTGCAAACAAGGTTTTTCTAAATCAAAATTGTAGTAGGATTCCAAAAATTCATGGGTGTCATTTTTTAAAATGTGTTCTTGGATGAATTCTAGGGGGCCAAGGTTTACACTGGTGTATACAGGGGGCAAAATATAAAAGAGCAAAAATTGTTTTCAAAGAAAATAGCAGTGATTTTGAACCATATTTGAAATTTGCAGGTAAGAAACTTCAAAGTGAAGGAAAGTCTGTAGAATTCTCATAAGTTACCTCTTAAAGCTGTAGAATTGATAGTAAGAGAAGAAAACGGCAGTGTCCTAAAGATATGAATTTCCGTTCAATTACGTGTTGTAGTAAGTGTCCATTCGGGACAATAATACTAAATATCCGATTCCTGTACTTATTAGGTTGCCTTCTTATGGTCTATCATGGCAGGGTATGTTAGGCTACCTTGTACTTGTTACATACATGCAAAAAATCTGATTTTTGTGATTTTTTGCGATTTGCTGATTTAGCAAACAATGATTAGTGTCGTTTTTAAAAAGTATACCATCATGTTCGATACCTTTCAGGATTACAGAAAGGTATAGTTTGCCCTCCTGGTGTTATAGTACAAGAGTTACAAGGTAAAATGGATTCAAGGTCACACTGGGGGTAACATTTTCAGCTTCATCGCGTTTGTTCTAAAAAACGGTGCCACAAATTGTTCGTCTACTGTTCAGAAGCCGAAAATATAAAAGGTCGCGTTGTCAATGACGTTTTGATAATAATTAAAGAGGGGCAAAATGGCCTTGGTCCACGGGGGGTCATGTGGAAGACCACCAGTCCTTCTTAAAAAGTCTCACTTTGAAGGTGAATGATGAAACACAGAATCTAGATCCCATTTTTCTTATTCAGTGTGACCCAATGAACGATTTAAACCAGTTTTAACAAAATCGACCCATTCTATAAATAAGAACTTTAACTTTCTTGAGCCTATTGTACTAAAAAAACAATAGGGTCGTAAAATATGGCAAACTATACCTTTTTAGAAACCTATGAGCAGCCAAAAGGACTGGTGTAAATTTTATAAACAATTTTAATAACCCTTTATTGTTTACCCTGTACCAATTTTGTCCCTTCTAAACCCCTCAAAAACACATTTAAAAAATGACACCCATGATTTTCAGATCTCATGAAATCTGTAATGGAACAGAAACAACATTGGTGTCAAAAATTGTATATGAAAAAAAAACTAAACCAAAACATCATTAATATTTCATGTATATAACCCTTTTTCAAAACAGACAACAAAACGACAAAGTGGACAAAAGTGATCCCTATTTTTTTGTCTTTCTGCACTTAAGGCAGGAGACCACATAAAAATTTCCTGAATCATTGAAACAAGGCGGTTCTCGAAAAACCACAAGTCTCGGCTGCTTTCTCGCCGCTTAAATTGTAAGACAAAAAGAGTACACCAGAGTGCAACTGTGCGAGTCCCAGGTGTCCCAAAAGTAAGTTGTGCAAGGAGATAAACTCCAATTTCTTAACTAGTCTACTTCCCAATATTTCATTTGACACCACCCCTAGGGGTCAAACATTTTCCATGTGGAGATATTACTCTTGGCAAGTTGAAATTCCCTCCCCCCCACGAGCATAAAGTCAGGAGATGTTTAGGAGTAGCACCCCTGGTTTGCATTTATAGGATTCTTTACTTCCTGCTCTTTCTTTTTGACACCACCCCAGGGTTAACAACATTTTCCATTGTGGAGATATAATCATGAGAAAGAAAAGAAGTATAACAAGGCTAACTACGATTGTTTAGGAGTTAGTAGCACCCCCGGGTTGGGTTTGCATTTTGATAGTACTCTATACCTATCAATTTTCATTTGACACCCCCTAGGGGTCACAACATTTCCGTGTTGTGGAGATATTAATCTTGAAAAGTCCAACCACATGAGCACACGTAAGAGACGTTAGGAGTAGCACCGAGTTCGAGTTTGCAAATTTATAGTATTCTATCTTCTCACGCTTTCAGTGAACCACTAGAGGTCACAACATCGTCGTTTGGGAGATATTAACTGAAATGTCCCCAAATATCATAACCAAGGGATGGTTAGGAGTAGCACCCCCGGGTTTGCATATTGTATTATGTGTCCTGCTCTTTCATTTGACACCACCCCAGGGGTCACAACATTTTCCATTGTAGAGATATTAATCATGAAAAGTCATGCAAAAAATCCCTTAAAATTCACTAAATGAGTTAAAAAGATGAAAATTATTCTTCAATTTGGCAACAATATTTTTGAAAACAATCATGTGACACACATTTTAAATTGAGTCGCCTAGGGGGTCCAGAAAGCGGAGAAACGAACGGGAAATGCACAATTTTGCGTATTTTCACTTTTTCCAAGAATGTTGTAAAACGGGCTGGCACCCAAAAGACTAACCAGAACTAGAAAAATCATTTCAATGAAAAACATGGGGCACTAATCTAGCTATATTGATGTAATACCTTTGTGTGTGTTCTGTGTACTACCCCTTTTGATTAAGTTTCTTGGTTTGTTACACATGTTTTGTACACCACCAAGCACACAAGCCATTATATAATGCCAAAAAATCAACACATGCAACCTCATTTATTGTAAGGTAAACAACCTCCTGAATCAAATTCTTTTGAAGGGGTAGTATTTCACACTGACCATTGACAAACCTGAGAAAGAAAATTTGGTTGAAATTGCGACCAAGCATTTAGATTGTTGCAATTTTAAAAATATCTCAAAAGAATGCCCCTTTAAGTGGCCGGACATTGCATTTTGACCACAATTATGATTCACACAAAGCATGTTACCATATAGTAAGTCTCATGTAGCGAAGGAATTTTGCATATCCAATGTACCATTTAAGCGATACAGCAATTACGCATATTTAATTAGAGCAATTTGCATCAAACAATTGCACATTTTAATTGATCCACTTGCACGTTGACCCCCAATTGTGATTCATACAAAAAGATGTGTACGGCATAGAATCCATGTAGCGAAGGAATTTTGCTACCAAATGTACAATTCAGTGATACAGCAATATGCATATTTATTAGATCAATTTGTATCAAAAAAAATGCCCCTTTGAATCGGCCCCCCTGCACTTTGACCCAATATGATTACCCCAGAAAAAGATGCATGGCATAGTATTTCTTCATGCAGCGAAGGACATTTTGCCTTCCGAGTACGTTTCAGAATACGTAATTACGCATTATTTAATTAGCTCATTGCCATAACTAAGCCCATGTATGGTACACACGTCAAATTGCAAAAAAGATAGCCGCACCATGATAGGCTTTCATGCAGTAAGGAATTTTCCGTATCCAATGTTAACGGTTTCAAAATTATAGAAATTATACGATGGTTTTGCATATGAATTAGCTCATTTGCATACTTACATGCCCCCGAAAATACGCCCGAAATCTAAGCAGTTCGAGAACTCTCCAGCCCGCTCCCATCCACAAAGTCATCATTCATACGCCTAGGACGCCAGAAAACTGTTACACAAGCCTTGGGGAAAATTTCGTTAATATACAAAGTAGATACTTAATTTGCATATTTTACGCCCAAAATCTAATCGGTCGAGGGAAAGAACGCGTGGACCCGCTTCTTTCAACTAAGTTACATCATCATAGCCCCTTACGGAACTCCAGATTAAATCGTTACACAAAAGACCGTGAACACGGACGTCAGGCAGACGGACGCATGACAGACAAGACAGAACAGACAGAGAAAGACAGACAGACGGATAGAAAAGTGATTACTAAGTCCTTGCCGAACAAAGTTCAGGGAGACAACAAAAGCTAATAAAGCGTAGCCCGTTGTATGTCATTTTTTGAAAAACCAGTTGTGAAGTTCATCTTTAAAAAAATATCGACCGATCAAACCTACGTCAAACCATATTAGGCCTAATGTCTGCTGCTGCTGTAACAAAACCAGGTGTAGGTCGCTAACGATAACCAGGGTTTGAAAAAAAAAAATGTAAATTTCCCAGGAAGAGATAGTCCACTTTTCTCACAGATTTCCCACTATCACTTATATATAAATTTTCCTCCAAATGGCCAAGTTTCACTCCATATGGCCCAACTTTCATGGGAAGGAGGTTCCCAAATTCCCCAACTTTTTCGAGCCATGATGACAACTGGCATCTAGTTAGTGAGAATGCATCAAAAATATGCTCTTGATCTTGCATCTCCAATTTTATTGAAACTCTAAAGATTGCACGAGTTGCTTTCATTAAAAACAATTATTGACACACCATATATAATAGTTACGGCACTGCCGATTACAAAAAAGGTTATTGCCACGATATTGCCAATACAAAGTTTATTGCCATAAAATGTTCCAAAAGATTGCGAATATTGAGTGGCCAGGTAATACATCTAACACCCCCCCAGATAGGCACATGGTGTTTGTAAATTAATCCAACCTGAGGTTTGTGATCATCTCAGTAAAAATATCAGCTGCGTTAGGAAGCTCATTTTGTTCAAGTCCTGTGCGGCTCTGATTCCAAACATGTTTTAGGAACTGAAATAGGGGCTTAGGAACTGACGTTTTTTCAAAATTTGCAGGTTTGGGAACCAAAGCTCAGCTAAGAATTAGCTTTGGAGGCAAAAATATTCCCAAAAGCAGGACAATAACTGAATTATGCTTCAATTGGGGCTTATTAGGAACTGCTAGAAAGGCAAGAAATGGTGGTATCAAGGGAAGCACATATTTGTACCACCTGCCTATGTCATGCACGCATGGACAATAATTTAACATGGTGACTAGGCATTCTTCCCATGTTCTCATGCATATTTGCACAATGTATGCATGCACACACACACTATAAAGAAGCACCAGCATCAGAACGAGCAAAAATAACATAAAAAACATAACATACAAAACTATAATTTTGCGGTTCTTGGCTTTCACGCTCACTATATTCAAAGAATATAAGCTGTGGGCCGCTCCATTAAAAAAAAATAACATTTTAGTGACACATACACACATACACATGCACAACGGATTGCTAAGTGGCCCTGCCAGCTATGCTGGCGGCCCACAAAAAGGGTTTAAAATCTCCATTAAAATAACCGTCCATATTGAAGTGTCTCAAAGAAATTGGGAGGGGCATTACTTTGTCATTAAAAGGGCATTTTATGATCCACAACCTCATTCTCCCAACTTACCTAACAAAAGTTGAGATTTTGATTTTTTTCTACCAAAATATGCACAACTGATATTTGCAACAATAACTTACGCGATAGAGTGCAATAAACAAAATCCCCTATGCACTTAAGTGTTAAGGGCTCACTGTTGGTACCCACGTTTTGCAACAGGGTGGGGTTCAACCCAATTTCTAAAAGTGGTGGTAATAGAAGGGTGGAATACGGATTTTATTGCTTATAAGGGTGGTTTTGTTAAAAAAGGGTGGGTCAGATATAAATAAAAGGGTGGGTTATGATAATTAAATAATGCAAATTTACTATTGTGAATCCATGTTTGCAATGATGCTCCCCCATTTGCAAAATTTAAAGAAATGTCATAAACATCCAAACCCAAGGTTAGGTGGCTCCTTTTAAATACAATTTTTTTGTGGGCAAGTGGATTTAATTGGACAAACAAAACAAATTGGGGGACATTAATCTACCTGTAAGTTATCTGTGGACAGCTGTTAGAATTTGCCAATGAAGTATGAAAAAGTGTTGGGTTTATTACTTTTCAATATAAAGGGTTTGTTTTGTTTTCATAAAAAGGGTGGGTTTAAAAAATAAAAAGGGTGGGTTACAAAACAACCACTGCCAATATGTGGCTAAAGGTCCCATGCATTACTTTCCACTGCACTGACATTTTGCTGTGCAGTAAATTACTACCAATGTTCCGGTACTTCCGCTTGACACTTCCTAATGATTTACGCAGGTTTTAAAACCCATGCAGGTCATGGATTGCCAGTTTAAATCTGCTGGAGGGGAAAATTGGCACCACTGCACCACTGACTGAACCCCACTGCATCTTGCTACATTGCCAGTTAAAAATTTAACTTCGTTGCAGTACTGCATTGCGTTGCAATCCTGCAAGTGATTGCAGTAACGATTTTGGTAGACAGCATTGCAGCACTGCACTGCAATGCAGTGAAGTATGAACGGACCTTAGTCCAAGCAATCGTAGCATTCTCTATTCACACCAAAGATTTCAAGCTTTCCAACTAGAACAGGTGCTGTTGCACCTATACCACTTTTGCATTTCCATCTGTGCAACATGGCAAATATATGATTCTGAACTGGTCCCTGGGGGTCATTTAACACACATTGGTCAATGTCTTCTTTGGACATATCTAGGTGTTGCATTCCAAAGGCTTTCCATTCTGCTCCCATTTTGCCAGCTACAGTGCTCAGTTGGCCATCTGTGACAGTTTCAACTGTATTTGATCGTTGCCATTTTCTGGAGTTGTGTTATAAGAGTTGCCATTGATGTTTCTATTACTACTTCTAATGTTACTCTGCAGCTGGTTGTCTACACCACCTGAACTAGTACTCATTAGATTGGTACTGTGGTTTCCATTTCTTTGGCCATTTGTTTGTTTGGTGTCCCCATCTATAAATGAAAAAGTATAATACCATCATTAACATCTGGTGTGTATAAAATAAAGAACAGGCCCAATAGCTACAAAACCTGTCACAAACGGATCTAAATCAAGCACTGTCATACTGCTGTATATATAGGCCCAGGAGTGTGCATGTGTTTCTTTAAAAAAATACACGGTCCTCAGACCACTAGACTGTCACTTGCTGTTGTGGTTTTTGAATAATAGGCCTCATGACCTTTGACCTTGATATGTGACCTTTGACCTCATAAACAAATGAGGGTTTCTATGTAATATCCATGAACCAATTTTGGTTCCAATTGAACTTCCAACTTTTCAATTGAGGCCAATTTTACTTTTTCAGTCTATCTTAAAACTTGACCTCACAAGACCTTTGACCTTGGTATGTGACATTAACAACATCTACAGACAACAGTGGACAGAGTGATCCCTATGCATCTTGCCTGAAAGGCAGGGGACACAAAAAGGGGAGGGTTATACACATAAATGTTACTGCTGAAGAGATTAAGCAGTGATGATAATGCAAGATATAAAACAATGTGAAAAATTTATTATATTAACTTCTAAATCAGGGATAAGTATGTACAATTCCATTCAGAGAAATGAAGGTTTAGCTTTTTGGTTGACAACAAAACATACACTATTAGTTATTAGGTGAGTTTTAGGGTGATACGGATTATATCTAGTCGAGGAGTCTGTATCGGGCGAGGGCGCAGCCCGAGCCCAGATACAGAATCCGAGACTAGATATAATCCATATCACCTCAAAACTCACCTAATAACGATTTTATCTTTTTTTTTTTTTTTTTTTTAACCAATTTTGGTTCCAATTGAACTTCCAACTTTTCAATTGAGGCCAATTTTACTTTTTCAGTCTATCTTAAAACTTGACCTCACAAGACCTTTGACCTTGGTATGTGACATTAACAACATCTACAGACAACAGTGGACAGAGTGATCCCTATGCATCTTGCCTGAAAGGCAGGGGACACAAAAAGGGGAGGGTTATACACATAAATGTTACTGCTGAAGAGATTAAGCAGTGATGATAATGCAAGATATAAAACAATGTGAAAAAGTATAGATTGCTTCTAATAGGATAGTATGTACAATTCCATTCAGAGAAATGAAGGTTTAGCTTTTTGGTTGACAACAAAACATACACTATTAGTTATTAGGTGAGTTTTAGGGTGATACGGATTATATCTAGTCGAGGCGTCTGTATCGGGCGAGGGCGCAGCCCGAGCCCAGATACAGAATCCGAGACTAGATATAATCCATATCACCTCAAAACTCACCTAATAACGATTTTATCATACCCAAGCAGAACAAAATAAGCACAAACATACGGCCTAAAGAAAAATTATAAGGGTGATTCACAGAACAAACAATACTTTACGGTAAATTGACTGTAGGCATTATTGTTTTAAATGAGTGCAAGGGTGACGAATTTCAGTGACAGGAATCTTTGAAAATAAACAGCCCTAAAAATCATCTTTTTCTGATTCACCAACAAAATTATTGATCTATTTTAAAGTCTTTTAGTGTATGTGAGAGCGATTATGCTGAAATCTTGTTCCAACTCGGTTCAACAATGCTAAAAATTGTCAAATTAGAGCAGTGATTTACGTCAAAAATGAACGCTGAATTTTCGGATTGTTGTCATGATGCATGGTCACGCATGCGCAGTTCCTAACTGACATGATACGGATGTTGAGACGCGCTCCGAGGGGGTGACACGGGATATATCTAGTCAGTAAATTGAGGCGATTATCCAATGAAATTCGAGGGATCTACATGATGGTATGATAAATATCCATCCATACATCTGGATGATGTAACAATGTAAATCTAAGTGATTAAGTGGTCCGTCCACCTCAAAATACCTCAAAAACATGAAAGATAAAAGCTATGCCCATGGTTTTCTGTGACAAACTCTCTTTTTGATTTAACCTAATATGTAGCAAATATTTACCTGCTAGTTTGAATCTTTTCTTGTAGATTTCAGTGGGTACACTACATCTAGATCTTGGACAGAAAACCTCATCAAGTTCCTCATAGGTACACTCATAGAATGACAGAAGATGAGGTCCCGAGTCTCCGGCAGGTGTTCCCCCAGAGCTGCATGCCTCACACGCCAATTGAAATTCATACTCAATGCCGTGGATCCATGTCTGCTTGACAATATTCAGCACACTGTCTAGTTTCTGTTGGACCTTTGAGGAAGATCACAAATGACACAGGTTTCATTTCACTGAAAATGCCTTATGCTCTAAATATTTAAATACTATAGGCCCTAGAGTAGGCAATAATATGGTCCAGCTTGAACCTGGGAAGTGAGCTTGAATTTGTATTGTTGAGCTTGTATTTATGATTTTATAATCTAAAATAATATAGACTCATGTTATGTCACTTCATTGAGGTCCATATTTGTATCTTCTAGTCTTGGCAATGTCACTTGTGGAGGGGGTTTGGTGGACCTCCTGGTTTTGTTCTTTTTTGCGAGTGTTGTAGTAACAGCGTGGTTAATTTAAATTTTAACTACTAAGTTCTCCAGGTAGAGTAGAAAAAAGATGTATATTTATTAATCTTTGTCCCTGGACGATGGCCAGCGCATATGGTTAGTGTTTTAAAAAAATGTTCGCTTGTCAGGATTCGAAAAACCGGCGACCTCCATATTACCAGGCGCCTCATCTTCAAAACAAATATTAAAATTGTATAATTAAAAAAAAAACGTGAGCTTGGCCGGACTCGAACCGCTAGGAAAGCGAAGGAACAATTTTTGACCTAATAACTTAATGATAATAATCTACGCTCCTCTACTAACATGGCTTGAAGTTCAGTTGGTAAAGGAGCACCGTGCTGGTAATACGGAGGGTCGTGGTTTGTGAATCCAGCCCACGTGCCACATGATTTTTTTTTCCAACACTAACATGCGCTGGCAATTTCCAGGGAAAAGATTAATAAATATTAACAGCATGGTTAATTGTTATTAATTGTTTTCTTGGTTAAAACACTTTGTGGGCAAAGTAGTATTTAACCATTATTTTCATTGTTAAAAAGAAATATGTCTACTTGCATGTACTGATTCAAACTTACCTTAGCACACATCTTTGGACGGGATGTTTGCAGTGTGCCAACCTTCTCTTGCGATGCTGGGCAAGTTACTGGTGTTTTTTTTTTTCCAGTCACCCCTGAAAAAATACAACATTGAAAAACATTTTGCAGAGTGTGTAAAAAAAATGGTACATCAAAGGTTAAAGGGGACGGACCTTTTTTTTGAAGCTAGTGGGCCAGACTTCACAATATATAATGTTTGCTTTTAGGGGGGCACCGCTAGACTATCCTTTACAGCGAGTCTGTTGCCTTCCCAACATTGAATAATGCCGGACCAACATTTATACACCTGGATAGAGAGGAGCAATTGAGCTGAAGCACCCCCCACACTTAAGGTTGAACACATTGGCCAAGCAGGGCTTCAAACTCACACCATGTTAAAGGAAATTGTTAAAATACCTTGACCCCATATTTCCAAAAAAGCACTAAATTCCAAAGTTGTGTGGGTATGCAGCCAACAAGACTTCCCACACTGAAGGATTTGTTAGATGTACATGTAGTACCATGACAAAACAAAGGTCATGGGACTTGGAGAGACATGAGGACAATTTCCAGAAAGAAAGCACCCCCCAATTTTTTTTTCGCAACCGGAGTTTTGGGCATATTTGGAATGCTTACATGGAGGTGTGATGTTGAAACCTTTGTCTAGACACCAAGGTTCGTCAGATATGATTCGTGACATGTTTTTTGCTGATGATGCTGCCATTCACATTCACATACCAAGCAGGAACTTCAGCTGCTCAAAAATCGCTTCTCACAGGCTTGTAAGGAATTCGGACTTGTCATCAGTTGAAGAAGGGATAATGTCCTGCCCAAGATGCTCAAGAACCACCTGTCATCACAATCGGCAATTGACACACTTGAGGGTTGTTTCAGGAATTTCACCTACCTGGGTCCACCATCAGTGACAGTCTATCTCTCGATGCAGAATTCGGGCAAACGCATTGGTAAAGCTGCACCTACTCTTGCCCGGCTTAACAACGAGTGTGTGAAAATCCGAAGCTGTCACCATAAAGACAAAGGCCAGCAGTTTACAATGCCGGCCATCATCAGCACATGACTGTATGGCAGTGAGACATGGACAACATAATACTCTAGGCATGGAGCAAAACTCAACAGCTTCCATATGCGCGCTGTATTAGACCCGCATTCTGGGTGTCACGTTTGTGGGAGGACCATGGTGCCCAATTCAGAGCTCCTGACTCGAATTGGACTCCCCACATCTATACTTTTCTTAGACAACCGCAGAATCCGAGGGCTGGGCCATGTCTGTCGAATGGAGGAGGCCCGTCACCGAAAGATATCAGTATGCTGACGCTTACATTGGCAAAGAGGAAAGTTCGGGCGACCCCTGTCCTACAGGATATTTGTAAAGCGTGATATGTGTCCAGAACATCGACATGGGTGCTGGGGAAAATTGCTGAAAATCGTCACCTTGGGCGGGAGAAAAGTGAAGCAACACCCACCATTGAGATTGGAGAAAAACAGATCATCAGCCATAGGTCATGAGCCCATAACTGAAAACCCTGCACCCCCCCCCCCCCCCCAGGGATTGTTGGAGACCAATTTTTTTGGAAACCTTATACATATAGCTATCAAACTCAGGGTGTCTGCAAAAATCCCCATCCGGGGTTAAAGAGTGAGGGCGCTTTTTCAAATGGCGGCCAATATTCACTTAATGACCTTTTTTGACATATATCTTAATTTTGATCCAAATTCATGCACTAGGTGGACTACTTAGTCGCACAAAACACCACCAGGGAATCGTTGAACACTTTTTTGGTAGCTTAACCTTGCCTCTAGAGGGCGTAATATTTTCAAAATGCCACCAAAACAACGAAACACCATTATTTACACACTTAATGCCTCTTAAAGCAAAATGCCGGTGTCACCTAATTATTATACTTTGTCATGCACCTTGGCTTGAGTAATTTGAGGTAAAGAACACTTAAAATGAAGGTAGTTAGCACTTTCAAGTGCATATATAGAGGGCGCTTTATGTAAAAAGAATGGTCTATGACTACTATACACTAGACCACAACCATAGCCTCCTTAATCAATGACACCTTGAAACCGCATAACCATGGTTTATTGAGTCTGGATGTGTGGGGGGGGGGTTTGGGGGGGGGGGGGGTGGCAAGGAGTGTAACGCGGAGCGACGGCAACCAAAAAGCGTTCCACATAAGTTGCTTAAGATAATAACGTACTAACACAAAGGCCTGGGGCTTGCGTGTGGTCTCTATGGCTCCTCCAGGGATGGAATGCCCCGGGGGAGCGTGCCCATACTCTCCTGTCGGCATCTGTGCCGGCGACCTGCCTGAGAATGCGGAAGCCTTTTGTCTGGAAAAACAATTTGGAATTGGCGACAGGATGCAGATGCCCCCAAAGGGGAGACCAAGGGGCTTTTGGGCTCGCCCCTTATTGTGAGGAGAAACATCAGCGCGCAAGTGCTAGATGTATGCTTTCCATCTGCGCGGCCCTGCCAGGCATCACCTTTGAGTGACAGGTCTGGAGCGCTCTTGGAGCACTGTGATGTTTAATTAGGAGTAACCTTGGACTGCATCTTAAAGACCCATAACGGAAGCAGGGCGTAGCTAGGAGGGCAAGGGGGGGGCACATGCCCCAGACAACGCCTCGGGGGCGATGAAATGATGTTTTCGGAAAAATTAAAAAGAAATAAAAAATTACCGTTGTTGTTGATTTTTTTTGTTCTTGCACAGGCAGTATACTAAGTTCATCTCCACTCCTTAATATGATGACATTATATCAGACGTGTGAACAATGAATGAAGTTGGTAGAGTGCCTGGAACAAGGCTTACAAGATAATGAGATACTACTGAGATCTCTCCGAAGGCCCTCAAACATACTAAAACGCGCGGTTCCGGGGCTCCCCAACCTGACCACCCGCCAGGGGCAGTGTAGTCATCCTTCAAGATAATGCATGATAACTGAGATCTTCCGAAGGCACTCAAAACTGCTATTAACTCAAGAGTTCCAGGGCTCGAACCTGGACCTCGCCAGGAGCCAGTATAGTTCATCTGCTTCATGATGGTGAGATAACCGAGAGCTCTACGGATGCGCTGAAACATGCTAAAACCCAAGAGCTTCTGGGGCTCTGCCCCATGGACCACCGCAACGTTAGCATAGTTAATCTGCCTTCCAAGATAAGGACATAACCCTTCTCCCGAAAGCACTGAACATGTGAAACTTAAGAGCTTCCAGGGTCTCTGCACCTGGAACCCCACAAGGGGGTTTTTCCCCATTACCTTGTATGCCCACATGCAAGGAGGATCGCGGAGCTTGCCTTGTGCTACTAATATGTGGATATGTTGCCTGTATGGAAGGGGTCAGCCAGAAGCTGACCATCGTTGGCTGCCTACTGCCGGCTTGTCGCGGGGTGTCTTCGCCGACAGCTCCTGCGGACAATTTATACATGCAGCAGCGTAGCATGCATGAGCATAGCGGCCAAGTATCTGGTGTGGAGCGCTCTGTGTTTGGACAGAGCCCGGCTGCTGAAGCCTTAGGTCCAGGCAGGGTAGTTTCTTAAGCAAGTCCGTTCCTTTGAAATAGTCTCTAAGGAGTTTGGGGAGTTGGCTTGTGGAAAGAAAGGACTTGCTGTCAACCAAGTGGCATCTATTGGTATTGAGCCGGGTGAGCGTCTTCCGCATCCTGGGGCTGGCTTCTCGTGGGCTGAGTAGTGGCGGTTTTTTGTCTCTGCGTATTGAAATCAGAATTCAGCCGATCAAAGGTTTCCTTGCAGAAAGTGGAGTCTACCTGGAAGCAGATCAGGAAACTGGAGCATTCTCTTGATCTTCCCAATGTTTGTGGTGCACAATGCACAGAGAAGGACCTTGCAGAATTCGTGAAGCAGCCAGACATGTACACACCTCTGGCTGAATCACATTTGAGAACCACTGTGTTGGATCGATAAGAATTTCCAATTTTAATACTCATTGTATGTTCAATTGGCGATCTTTTAAGATATATGCTGTTTCCTGGTTACGAGCACAACTGCAGCTCTTTGATTCAGAAATTCGTATTCTCTTTCCTCCTCCTCTTTTGAGTCATGTATTCATGTTTCTTCTGTAATCAGATTATCTTTCTTCCTACTATTATGTCAGACAATCTTGTGGTACCAACTCTCCTGATGGCCACTTGATGTATCTAGTGCACCATCATTTTAACTTCCAAAACATGATCATCTGGTGGAGGAAATTCTGGCTCTGCCACATCTTCATGGTACCAAATCAGGGCGTGATAATTGGATCTCTGGATGTACATCCTCAACAAATCTCTCATACGAGTGCTCTGGCAATCAGTCGATCTTCCAAGGCTTAGGAAGCATCGATATTTGACTTTTGACGTTTTGACTTAACCCTCGACTACCTGAGTCAGTTTTGTAAACAAACTCGATCCCCCCCCCGGGATTTTCGTTACTGACATCGATTCCGTTAAATTTGGTACCACAGGGAAGCTTAGAGTTGTCTTCTTTCCATTGGTATCAAAATAAGTGCAGAATCCCATTATGAGTCACTATTGCCGTAATATGTTGAGGAAGTTATGAAATACAAGTACTGAAATATAGGGCTGGACAAAATTGATTTTTATTTCGCAATTTGCGAGTCAAAAAAAACATGATCTATAGCACTGAAAATGCTCTAGTTTATTAAAACTATTAATTTTCCATCAAGTAGAGCCAAAAACCGCATGAAATTGGAATTATTTATTTTTTTTAATTTTAGTACCAGCAAAATTGAATTTCCACCTATGTGTTGTGTCTATGGAATGACAATTTGCTTAACCATGTAAACTTTTAGGACGTCATGTGACGTTAAGGCTGGGCACATGTTGGTATCATTTGGTATCATTTGGAAAGAGGAGGACCATATTCTATTGGTACCAAATATCAAGTGGCTGTGATGTTTCTGTGTTGTGCTAGGCATGTTGGTCTACTTCTCTCCTGAAGGGATGGGTGGTTTCATTTTGGCACCATTTTGAAAAGCCCCTCAACGTTTTTAACCCAGGGGTGGGATTTTGACAGAACAACCTAATTCACATTTTTTTTTTTTTTTTTTAAAAAAAAAATGGTGGTCCCAAAAATCACCGGGGGGTGCAGGGGGGTCAGGGTAGCCCATAGTCATTTTCCAGCTTGAGACGAAAAGCAGCGAGCTAAAAGAAAGCTGCACAGAACCTTGGAGAGTCAAGCTGTGACATTCCTTTGTATTTTTATTTATGTATTACACTTTATCACTGGTTTAAAATGAACATAGGAAGAATATTACAATATATGAAAATTGATTAAAATACAAAATTAAATATAAAATTGCATGGCGGGAAAACAGGAGTTTTTTTTAAATTGCAACAAATACCCAGTGTGAAAGGATAGGATGAACAGGTGGACAAGCACCTCTAGGACCATCCCACTTAGGAGGCCAAAACAGGATCTAAAGGGAGGAAGCCTTTTAACAAATTCTGCAGACATGAACAGCGACAGTTGTCAGCAAGAAACAAGTATCGCTGAGTCGAACTGAGATGTGAATTGAGACCCTTTGTACAAAATCAAGGACCTGAGATTTAAAAAAATGGAGAAAAGATGCTAGTGGATCTGAGTGGGAAGGTAGGTGATTCCAAATAGGAACAATCCGGTGAAAAAATGTGGCTTTATGAGACTCTGTTTTTGCAATACCTGAGGATAAGAAGCTGGCAATCAGAGGAAGACCTGGTGGTGGGATTGGCCCTGCACGGTGATAAAAACAACAATATGATCTAATAAAATGTAATACTGACAAAAACTGCATCTGTGAAATAGGTAAGATCACTTTATTTCATTTTATAGGGTTGTTTAAGTGGCAACAGATCAAGTGTAAGTAGTCTATCCTATAGCCCATGTCAGGATAGGGCAGAATCCTTAGTAGCTCTCCTCTGAACACTTTCAATCAACTGAATAGTGTGTGTGATGTAACCACTCCACAGGCAGCTAGCATATTCTAAATCATACTGGACAAGGCGGCAGTTAGAGGGTTTTAGCTACCATATCTGGTACATCATATCCAATTGCACCGTTTTAGCATGCTAATTTTTATTGCACTTGCTAAAAACAATGTTACTGGTTGTGTGGTCATTCCAGGTAAGGTTAGAGGAGACTTCAACACCAAGATTGACGAAGAGTGATTCGGTCAAGGACAATACATTCATTTTATAATCAAATTTCAATATAAAATTCCTGGATCGAGTCATTGAAATAATATGACATTGATGGAGGAAATTTCAAATCCCTTACTATCCAATCAAAGAGAGACAATATCATCTGGAGGTATTGGCAGTCAGTACTATGTTCGATATTCTTAAAAACACTTAAGTGCCGTCAGCAAATAAAGCAATTGCAGAGGTGGGAAGAAACTGAAAACGGGCCATGTCATTGATATACAAAAGAAAAAGGAGGGCCTAAAATGAAGCCCTGTGGTACTCCTGACAGCACTGGAGGCCAGTCGGAAAAAGTACCTTCAACAAAAACACGTGGTTCCGATGGGACCAAATATGATTGAACCACACAAGGAGGTTGGAGTGGATGCCAAAAAGATTTTAATTTGGAACAAGCAGGTATGAGAGACACTGTCCAAAGGCTTTGGAAAAGTAAGGTCTATCATTCGGACTTGCCCAAGCTCTGTCCATTGGGTACCTTATGTCATGAAAAAACAGACAATGAGTTGAGACAGTTTTGAACATCATGTAACCACAAACCATGTTGAAGATGATAACAGATGGTCCTTAATATGGGGGATAAAGAACATTTTGAAAAACAGCCCTTTCCATGACTTTGTTGCAATACATTAAAGTGAAAGAGGTATTTAAATCTCCACTTTATGCTTATCACCCTTTTTGAATACAGGAACTACATTAGAACAGAGCACTCTGCAGTACTCCCTGTACTAAGGACATATTAAAATAACGCATAAGGGTGATGAAAACAATCTGCGGAAGCACCCCCAAAATTCCTTGAGTGCAATCTGGGCCAATGCCTTTTGAAAATGTCAAGATTTTTAAAAATGTCCAAAACATCAGAATCACTAAGATGTATATTACCCAACACTGGTGCTCAAATGATGGAATATCTGGAAGCTGAGGGGAAAATGTTTTGGTTTTGTAAAACACTGAATAAAAATAGGAATGAAAAAACCAGCAATATCTTAGGTTCACTCGCCGAGACATTGCTGCTATAAATGATTCTTGGGGGTGATCTGGATTTTGTTTTGCATCTAAAAAAGGTCCAAATCTCTTGGGGTTGGATGTGTTTGTAAGAGTGGTTACCAATGGTCTCAATATATTGATTGATTTTGAAAAGAGACCGATTCTTCAAGCGATACGCAGCTTGCGAAAGAATTCCCAGTGCTTTTCTGCGAAGACTCACTTTTTTTCGAGTCCCAGGCGTGAATTTTCTATTTTGAAGAGCCTAATATCAGCATCAATCCAGCCAGGTGCACGAGAGTCACGGATTTTAAATTTCGGAATGGAGGTCCAAAATATTGGTTAAATTTTGCTAAAATGCATCCAGGCCACATCCACATGGTGGCCTGAACTGAAAACATTGCTGAAATCGGTTTTGCGGCGAGCTCAGACCAATGATGTTTAAGTTGGCCCTTCCTTAAATTAAACACAAATCGACTAACCCTTTTGTTTAATCCTTTGAGCACTAGTACAAATTGATGAAAACTCAAGCCGTTTGTGATCAGTAGGAAAGAATTCACTAGAGATGGACAAGATCAAAAATTTCTCAGGAGCAGCAGAAGTGACATAAGATCAAGAATGTTATTATTTTCTTTCTAGATGGAATTTGGTTCATCGGATAAAGGAAAACTTTCATTGCAGAATCAACAAAACCGCTTGTTCATAGCAGAGAGTATGGAAGAAACTGTGTTACACAAACCCTTGATATTGGGAGATATAAAAGATCCAATAACTAGACTTGATTAAAATTGGTTGGAAGTTTGCCATGTGGAGTCAGAAAGTGATTTACGAATATACCAACATTATGTCAGGTGCTCTATAGACGCAGAGTAGTAGTACTGAGCTAGAGCCATCTTCTCTCTCATGTTAGGTCTGATTTCAATGACCAGATTATCTCATCAACAGGCTCAAGATCATTGCGACGAAGTGAAAGGATAGATATTAACGGAACCAGAGAGGACCACCGCCACGTTCCTTTTGTGGGATTAGCTCGTCTTGACGGGTACATGGACCATGACCGGGTTTTGGGCAGTTCTCAATCGCAATGATTGATTGAACCAAGTTCAGAGAATCCTATACAGTCATAAGTATAGCTATGATTGATTCAAAAATCACGACAGTAGTGTGTTGCTATTTTCTGTCTTTTTACAGTCTTCATGCTCCTAGCATTTAGATAAAAGAAATTGGAGTGTCTACCATATTGCTATGAGTTTGGTGAGAATTTGATGTAAATACTAGTGTTCATATTGCGAATTTTCGACAGAGAAAAACTACTTAGTATCTTATCTAGTCACTAAAAGTTAAAGAGCTAATCAGATCTGTGTCGAAGTACGAAGTAAATGAATTGCAGGACGGAAGATGCATGGTGGGCAACACCAGGATTGGAGTTAGAAAGGGACTCGTAGTCTGAGAAGACATGTCGAGCAGGTAAGTGTGATTACCAGATATCACACACATCACACTGAATATCGCGCTGGTGGATCTCACACACCGTGAGCAGATTCCACATGGATCCTTGGTAGGCACCGGGGGTTGCTAGCAACATCACCACTTAAACAAGTGACATCAAGGCGAAGGTGAGAAAGTCCTTGACGGAATTTGGTATTTCTTAACGACGCCTAGAAGAAACCATTATGCAGAGGGGGTGAGCCATTGGTTGAAAGTACAGCAGGGACAACATTAACAGGCTGACTTTGAGATCGGTGATTGTTCATATCCATGTCCACAGCAGGGTGACTGTGATTGGTTGGATTGGAGTGCGCCTCTAGCCCACGTCCTTCATGAAATAACCATGATGGAAGGCTATAAACATTGTAGAATGAGGATACCATAGACAGCAATAAGCCACCAAGTAGTGCCATAATGAATAGTTAGTACAATTAATTGAGGCTAGTGTAGTGAGGAGAATCGATCACAAGTTCACAGTAGTAGAAGACAGTAGGGTGGAATGTAGAACCCAAGTGCACACAGCTGCAGAATTTCAGTTAATATGTACAAACTCATATATATATGTAGCCACCTGTGGCAGAGAAATGCCACCCTAGGATTGGCCTCTCAGCCACAGACGTCGCCGTTCACCTAACCTGTGACGCAATGTGGGAAGCTTTATCCATAGTCGCTTGCGACGGACGGAGGCCATGATGATGTGATGCCTAGAGGAAGACATTGTTATGATTAATGTAATTAAGATTAATAAGATGATGGCTTTGCATTTTCTGTTGTGCATGACAGAAATCAAAGCATGTTTTTCTGTGGGGACGACTACGATAGAAGGCAAGTTCAAAACAGCCTTGTTTGACAACAATAAACTTCCAAACGTTCTCCCCCCCCCCCCCCCCCCCCCCCCCCCCCCCCCCCCCCCCCCTCCCCCCCCCCCCCCCCCCTTAGGTATTCTACCACCGCTTCCAGTACATTGAGAGAAATTTGTATCTCAAAAAACCTCCTCCTGCCACCTTAAAGGATTCACTCTAACTTCAAAATATCACAGCACAAATTACTCCTAACCGCCACGCCTAAGAAAAAAAGGGGTTATTCTGTGCGAAAAAGATTACATTTTTTGGTCATTGCAATCGGCCTATTGGAGAAACCGACATTCCAGGGTATTCTAAATAAATATAATAAAACCATTTCTACAATTATTACTGAAAATACACTTGTATGTTGTAATACTTGTACGTATTGTAAAAATCTAAGATTGCAATGAAAAATGCACATGTGGACCCGAATGAATGAAAAATTTTTTGTGATGAACTGGCTGTTAAACTAACAGAAATGGGACTAAACCTTGGCAAGTATGTGACCCTGGTTGGGAAATCAACACATTATTAGGCGCTCAGTTAGGTCTCATGACCTTGCTGTGACAATCCCAAGGTCCAACTTGGCCTCCCACAAGATCATTTCTCCCATCTCGTAGGCTTATGGAGTGCCCTTCCTGCTCATGTAGCATAAAAACCAGGACTGCAGCGCTTCAAAAGGGTGTAATTGTATCTAATGGCACCCAATCGGTCAGTGATACAATTAGCGCAACTATTAAGCCTTGATTGCCCTTGACTTAAAAAAATTAGCATACTGACTGGACAAGACCAGGCTGAAAATGCAAATGCCTCCTCAAGGCAGCATGATACAACCACATGGCTTTAGCCACCGCAGCTACCTTGTAGGACAAAAGAGAACACGAGCTACTTTTTGACTACCAAAACACCCGGGGGGGTTTTCTAGTACAAACGCCTATACGGAGATGTGCCGCTGTGATAGTTTGGGTAGCAAAATAAACCATCTGGGATAAATATGACCCCTTTTTTTCACTACTGGTATAATTATGACACCTTTGTTTTCACACAATGATAGTATAATTATCGGTGTGATTTGATGTTGTTGGTATAAATTGGGGTATATATCGCGAATGGTGATATTAGTGTGAACGTGTCAGATCTACGCAGAATTCGACATCGTATATTGATTTTGCAAACTTTTTAGCATCAAATTATCGTAATCTTGTGTTTGTTTTACGTCTGCCGCTGGTTTCATGTGCTTAAATTGTGCTTCAACATTGCCACACCAGTCGCGAAGCAAAGACACGTTGGGTATTTGTGCCGGGGTATTGATTTGACGAAAGGAAAAATTGTGGTATAAATATGGTCATTATATTGCAAGAAGGAGAGGTCTAAGTTCGGGTCCACTTCTTGAGTCTGGAAGCCCCAGGTCCTACCCAAACAAATTGAAGACCCCCTAGGAACCACACAATTCATGCAAACACACAAATGCCCCTAAACACAAACATTTGCTCAGAAATTTTCAAATCATGTGTTATAGGGAGTTCACTAAAGTGTCATAATTGCAGAGGGAGATCACTAAAGTGTATATTACTGCATAGGGAGCTTCACTAAAGTGTATTACTGGCCTAGGGAGCTTCACTTAAAGTGTCAGTACTGCATAGGGAGCTTACTAAAGTGCATTACTTGAAACCGATGAGTTTCACGAGAAATAGACAAGAAATGAGGACTAGTTCCAATAATTATTATTGGCTTTCCTCGCAATGTTAAATCTATATACCCACAGCGCCTATATTTTAGCTAAGGGCTAAAAAAGATTTTTTGTCATTTCCATTTTTTTTTCAACTCATGACTTGACCAATACATTTTGCATTGATTCAGTGGATCCAATTGATATGAAAATTGATCCACATATATTTTACCAAGGGATTAATAATTCTGATGATTTTAGGCCAGGACCTCAAATACCTCTAGATAACCTTAGGACCCTCCTCTGTGGGGCACTCCCCAAGGACCGTTACAGGCCAGTGCTATGAAAATGTGTGCAGTATTAAATTTAGAGGAATTTTGACAAGAAAGTCCCACTTTTTGGTGATGCGAAATTCAAAAAGTCCAACTAAAGGACAATTTTAGGTGGGTTAGGTTCCACTTTCCCAAAAAAAAAGGTCCACTTTTTCAAGTCCCGCACCCCCAAACAATAAATCCTGCATACGGCCTGTTCATAACCTATCAAAAGTAACAGAACATTGACCTCATCAGTTTTAGTCTGTCAGTGTGGATTAATTTAATTGTCTTGCCATCACAAAAAATCCATCCAGGCTCTATCTGACATGATCACATGACCTTCCACAAAATGGTTGTGGGGCCACAAACCACTACTAACCTTATACAGGCAGGATTGGACGGTTTCATGTTTAAGTCAACTATGGCATGTCCTTCTGGGACCCACATAGAATACACCACGGCGATTAATACAGCGTAGGAGGGATTCGCTGCTCTTGGGACCAGCGAGCAATGGAATAGACCTCGGTGGAATAATCCATCTGAATTGGAGGACACATACAGTTAATAACCTAGAAAACATTAATTTATCAAGTTTCAAATATTCCATTAAAAAAAACCCGCAATATAAAGATCTCATTTTTAACAGCTGATTCAGAGAATTTTCCTTTAAAAGGGCATTTCGTGATTGCAGCACTTTCTGTTTTATTCACTGATCACTAGATTATTCCTGAGAAGAAAAGCTTTTTCACAAAATTTGAAGCCGATCCCGATCTCGCGGGTTTGAGTAGAGCAATTGCTCATTTCCCACGGTCCATAGGCTACTGTGCTGATTTCTGTCCGTTTACGGACAGAGAAAATACAAAAATTGCGAATTTCTTACAGATGCGACCGAATTTACACGTAAGATTGGGCACACGTACATTACTAAGGCTAACGGTTCAGATGATATAACAATCTGTAAACCGCCAATGGCGTATGGACGGGATGGCTTTTTCGCCCGAGGGTTATGTGCAGTTGTGTATTGTAGAGTCTTGAACAAGAAAGGTGGAGACAAAAAAAGTCATAATAAGCCAGTTGCGCATGGAAAGGCACTGAGCTAAGTGGACTGTGGACCCAAACACCTCAGCAAAACTCCATATCGGGCAGTTAGGCGGTCGCCTAGGAGATTATCAAAGGCATGGTCTAAACACTTTGTCTATAGACGAAAATTATATTGAGTGGGGCTACTCTAACTCATCTAGAAAAAAAGATTTGACTCTTTTGGGAAATGTTGACCTTTTTTATTTTTTTTAAGAGTTTTAAAAACATTATTTTTGTGAAGACCCTGGGGGAATGTATGTGGTTAGTAGGGGCTTGTCCTATTTTAGGTCGTCGGGGGGGGGGGGGTTGAGCAAGAGTAGATATGGAAACATGCAATGACAAAATATATAATTTTTTATTTGCCATGTTCAAGGAGAGAGTCGCATGTCAGGCCATACTTAATAAAGGTTCTTTTAAAATGCTTGCATGCTACTCTAAAAGTAGAAATAGTGCACTGCATTTAATTGCACACTTTTGAATACCAAGAGGCTGGTGTGAATTTGGAACAGATTTCCTCATGTAAAAAAACTGAAAAATAGGGGCAGCACTCCCAAAAAGGTCGTCATTATTATGTGGTCAGAGACAGTGATAGAGCAATCCTATAATGACCCTAGGCCATGTTCACATACAAATAAGTGGGTCGTGCTAGTACAATGGGGATTTGATCCACATTCTTTTATGATCATACTGTGTGCAATTATAGCCCATCAAAAGTAGACTTGTGATGTTGTTGTTTAGAAGGAGAGGCTTTAGATTTGCTCCCAGATCTTGGTGACCAAGGATGGACTCAGCGAGTACTCACCCACAATATCTGAAAAAATAATTTTACACATGATTGTGTGTTATTTCTCTGGAAAATCTAATTTGATATAATATAATTTGAATTGCCTGGTATATTCAAATAAGTCAAATTGTTAGATATTAGCACACTCACTCCGGTAGTGGTGAGCACCACAAGAAACCACCAATTGAAAGGCTGCGAAAAGCCTACAGGAGATGGCAAACCAACATTGACGGCAGGTTTCTTGGCTGTGCCGTACCCTGGATGTTGCATTTCTTCATTAAGAATTGTAATCAGCATACACAGTACAACTTGAGGAATAAATTCATTTCATCAGAGCTCTGTTGTCCTGTACCAGAGTAAATGCAGATTGCACGTTGACAACAGGGCTAAATTGGCGGTCTTCACTTCCAGTATAATGTGGATCGAATCCCCATACTTACTATGATAGTGACAAATCACGTTCACACAAGGAATTCATACCCACGTCTTAGGGACGAATATATGTTTGAAACTACAAACATGTACCTCAGTGAGGTGGTTTTGACCCTACATCCTGAATGTAGGGTCGAAACCACTTATTTTGCGTTCACTAAGGTGGAACGTGGTTTCGACCTAGGGTCAACTCCACGTCCCTACATCAAATGGGCCTGTTGTGATCATGCCCTAAGTGAATGACCTTTGACTTCTTCATCTGATGCCCTTGAATGACCTTTGACCTCATCTGTTTTCCCACATAAGACCCATTGTCTCAATGTACACGCAGACATTATACAGAATATGAACTTGATCCATCACCGCACTAAAAAGCTGAACATTTTAACCAAGTGTACATCACATGCACTAGATATAACCCTAATTACCCTGATGACCCTTTACCTCATTTTGCCCACCCCACCTAGACCCCCTTTTACAATGGGGACAATGTTCACATGAGGTCCGCAAGGTCACATGAGGTCACAGGTCACACAGTCACCAACATATGGTAAACAACCAAAGACATGTATCTCAAGAGTCATGCAAATAGATGATTTATTGTGGAAACATATCAATTTTCTAGTTCTGACATCAGAGATTACTTTTCACCCCCCTTGAGAGGGGAACTGTGGGGCACCAAGGGCCATTACATGCAAGTTCCTTACATGAAAATGTGTATATATGTATGTGAAAACAGTATTCAATTATGTTTAGGGTTAACATTTTACCACAGACACACAGACACACACACAAACAGACACACCACCAATACAATCCTTACGTGCCCTCTGCCGATGACACAAATGATTACACATGTACATCTTACACACAATACCATACTTATATGAGCTCAGTGTATTAAGTACTTCCAAAAATTAAAATGCCAGTTTTTGTTACAACCACGTGTGAGTCAGAATTGATTACAAATGTGAAATGCAATCCTGAATCTAAATCATTTGCATAGTGAACTGACGTCAAAGCTTCTTTCACATTTAGACTCCATATGGCTCTATATAACCAACCTGGCAAGAATTCTTTAAATCTCATAGAATGTCCATCTTCAATGTCCCTCATTCCCTTCAGTGGGTACCTCCTCTGAGTCAGGTTGGAGACAGGCGGGTCACATAGTATATTCTTTTCTTGGCCACTCTTGCTACCCTGAACAAACCAAATAGACAGCAGGTAAAACATGCAAAATCATATCAAGATAATCCCTAGCATACTTAAATATTTAGCGGCTAAATTTGGCTGCAAAATTATCATATATACAACACAGGCTGTTTGCCTGGCCTAGCATGGCTTTCTTCTGTCCACAGTCGAATTGGCATTTTTTATGCTTATTTTATATTGTGTTGTAAAATAATATAAAAAGTAAAAAAAATATATCTATATTTATATATGGCTGTGTCCTAAACACGATGTTGTGTTTCAATGCACTAAAATAATACAACATGCTACTAATAATATTTGGTAAACATGCAAAGATATGTTCCTAAGACGTGTATTAAAGAGTTCAAAAATACTTAAACTGTTAACTCCAGTGTAATGGTGTGTAGCCAATGTATCACAGCTAATAAGCCCCTAACTGATGTTAATGAAAACAACAACATGCCCCATAGTCTATTAAATTTAATATTAATAATATTGACTTTAAGAAGATGACGACATGGGCCTTTAATCCACGAAAGATCTTGAAAGTACCCTCAAAATAATTAGATGATGACCAAACTATAATTCCCTAAAAAGGTTCTTACATTACTTCAGACCAGTTTCGCAGTTCACTTACTCACGTGGAGTTACTATATGAATGCTAATATACGAAGTATATCTAAGACTTTGAAAAATTACAGCCTGTTTAAAAGTCTAAATCATACTTTTTACAATAATAGGACTACTGAAACGCATCTGAAAAGATAACCCCCATGACTATTACAATCTTCCCGATATAATTTTAGATATATGAACAGAATGGCCAGTTTTTTAAAATGTGGTTTTTTGTATGTATATATCAAAAAATGTCAAATATAAGTGTAAGAAAAGATCTATGTTCTGCCACTCCTAATTACGAATCCTGCTTTATTAAATTGAAAATAAACACCAAAAGAATATTATAGTTGGCGTAGTCTGATAGTGACTAGAGCACTCATATATCTTGACTTTATATATTCCCACTCTTTATACCTACCATTTATAAACCAACTCAGAATAAAAGAGGCCACTGCGACAATTATAGATAATATCAACTAATAATGAGATCTTGTTGATCTGCTATTTTTAATTACTGATATCACCGATCATACTGCCAACGATCTTACTCACCACCGGATACACTTTCAAATAAACCTTAAATTAGAAAAAAATACACTATAAAAGAATTCTTAATAGTGGAAACATCGCAAAACTAAAAGAGCATTATCAAATGTCAAGTGGAACGACTTCTTGATACTAAACTGCCGATGATGATTATAACACGTTGTAGAAAGTTTAACTGAGTTTTATGTATGAATGCATTCCATTAAAGAAATGTTGTACTAAATAGAACAGCATCAATCACCGTGGCTTCGAAGTGGTATTACGGAAGCATTCATACAATATAAACTATATAAACTGTATCTTCAATCCCCAACAAGGACCGACTTAAAAAATTTAAAACCTTACAGAAACAAATTACATAATTTAATCAGGAAATCAAAGCGTCAATATTATTTTAAACAAATTTGAGCTGCTACGAATAAATGCGCAACCTGGACGTAATATTAACCAAATCATTGGACGTGGACATAACATTCACCACAGAGGACATTTAAAGTGATCTGGCACTGTTATTACACTCCTCAGGAATATCAACACAGTTCAATACTTTTTTGTCAGATATTGGTCCAAACTTGCCTCAAAAATACATAACACTGTTACAAACTCTTATATTACCTTATAATCCGGTATCAAGTAGTATAATTAGAAACCAATAGTCGATGGGAAAGTACTTAGATAATTGACAGTTTAATAAGTAGAAATGGAGATGGTCAAAGGTGATGACGAGGAGGAAAAGAAGATTGAATAAGGGAAGAAAACACCGAGGAAGGTTGAATGAGAAAATTTGAGTGAATACAAATGGGAGAAAATAATGGTAAGAGCAAAAGTTGGTAATAGGTTGGTAGCCGGAAGATGGAAAGAAAGAGAGAAAGGAGAGCAGACAAAAAGGGAGTGAGATCAGATACGTGGGGAAATGAGAAAAAGTAGGGACGTGGAGGCAGGTGTGGGCGGTGACGAGAGGATAGAACAGACAAACAAAAGTGCAGGGCATGATGACATGGGTATGTATCACTTTTTTTTTAAAGAGTCCGCTAAGAATAGTACTCCCACTTACCACAATATTCAACTTCATCTCACATGTGTAGTCCCAGAAAAACTTAAGTTGCGAAAGTTTACACCGTTATAAAAAAGATGATGCCGAAATGTTTTCCAATTACCGTCCTGTGTCTTTTACGTGTGTTTCCAAATACTTGAACGATTATCTTAATAGGTGCATGAATTTTATAGACAGAAATAAAATAACTAATGAAAACATTGGCTTCCGGCCAAACCACTCCACAATACATGGCACTTATTCAACTGGTTGATAAATTAATCAAAGTGCGGTAGAAATAACGAATCTACACTTGGAATATTTTTGGATTTAATCCAAAGCTTTTGACACCATAATCATCAGAAGATATTACTACATAAAAAAACTAGAACAGTAAGGTTTTCGTGGAGTTGTTTACACGTGGTTTCAAACTACTTAAGTATAGAAAACAGTATGTGTCGTATCAGTCCATGTGATCTGAATAAGAAATATTATTTGTGGTGTACCTCAGGGTTCAATATTAGGCCCTTGCTATTTATACTCTATATTAATGATAGTTGTAACACTTCATCTGTATTAGATTTCATTTTGTTAGCTGACGACCCCACATATTGTATTCGCAACAAAGACATTTGCCAGCACGATTGCGTTTCTAAATATGAATTAGAGAAGTAAGCACTGGTTCAAAGCCAATAAAGTATCAGTAAACGCCAGTAAACAAATTATATGGTATTGGGTACACCGAAACTCACTACGAGGAATGAATCTAACTGGTAACGACATGATATAGAATAACTTGGTGATAACGCCAGATCTTGAAAGAGTAAAATATACAAATTTCTCGGTGTATTAATAGAGGAAACCTTCCTTGGAAATGTCACATTGATAATCTATCCAAACAATCTCAAGAACATTGGTGTGTTTACACAAATTACAACATTTATACCGGAATGTTACTATACCTCTCTATAACTGTACTCTATTTTTGCCTTATATAAATTATGGAATTTTTTATTTTTTGAGGGTGTTTTTTTTCTATATAAATTAATAAAGCTTCAAAAATGGTCAGTGGAGAGACACTATCAAATAGCCATACAGAAGCCATACTGCAACCCTTATTTACCAGATATAACGCCTAAAGGAGATACATCCAAACTAGACTTGGGATATTATGTACAAGTATTCCATTACAAATTGCCGAGTATATTTAACGGCTTCCTTTTAGCAACGGTCCTGACATTCCCAAGTATGGAACGAGAAATATTAACAACTACAGATCTTACTAGAAAGAAAGTTTTCACGGATCATCCGTGCCAAACATCTGTCCCCAATTCTGTGTAACAATTGGGGGAAACCTCTACACAATTCGAATCAGTAGCTCCCTTTCGCAAAACAATTTAATTGACTTAGCTCCAATTCAGAATAGTTTTTGCATTATGTTACTTGTTTCTTGCAAAATATGCTGTTGATGGCAATTTGGCAATTTATATCAGGTGGGCATTGATCACTGGCCGTTTTTTTTGTGTTTTGTTGCTTTATATGTCCTTATCTTAGCTTATGTTGTAACATAACTTTCACGGGTTGACCCCAATCTGTCTTATTGGCCTTTGTGGTCAACTCCGCCATAAATTTTTGTTCTGTAATTTGTTTTTGTGTAATATGAGTTTTGATGGAATAAAAGTTGAAGTTGAAGTTTGAAGTTGCACACTACCATGGTTTACAGCAACAGTCATGTGAAGTAGCAGGCAATCAATCTTCTTCCTTTTAACCCACAAACGGCAGGGATTCACTGATCGATGTGAATCAGACGTGAGAGGATTGCTCCAAACCCCTAACTATGACAAATTGTGCCCAACTAGTGACAAGACTGCCCGGAGATTCATACTCAGACAGGGCTGTAGGACTAATATATCCCAGGCCTTCAGAATGTGCTAAACAATATTAAGAGTATACCACCATTTTTGAAGTTGATCCTTTCTCATCTAAACAACTCTAAAGGTGTCGGAGAAGATCTCCCTGGAAAAGATCAAAACCTTCCATATACCTTAAACGCTGACTGAAGGAGATTTTTGAAATTTCAAATATATTTGTGTGTGTAGAAGTAAATATTATCATCTAAACTACAGATAGTCACACTTCCAAAGTTAAAGATGAAATCAGATTTTTCGTTATATCTGCAGTAAACTTAGCACATAAAACTACCGTGTACATTCTGGATCCGAAGTTTAGCCAAAAGTTGCGATTTTCTATATGAAGGACTTATTTATTCACACAGCGATAGTATATGGCCACGCATTATGTATCTTCAAAAACAAGAGTTGTTTGACATGAGCCACCTTCATCGGGAAAATCTCCAGAGTCATCCTTTAAAAGCATGGTCTACCATCCAAGGTTGAGGGTATCCACCGAAACCTCCACAGCAGCCACATGATACACCAACCAAGTTATCCACAACTGCTTTTAAATGGCAAGTGGCAGCAAGAAGCCCAAGATCAAACGAGACCGTAAGAGTGCATAGTGGCGACAGTGGTGGTTTCACTCACCCTTTCAACAGTACGAACTTTTTGGAAACCGTATTGCTAAACTTCAACCAGACAAAACAAGAGCCTGACAACATCTCAACTGAACAACTGAACAACTTCAGTCCGCAGCAAGGAGTGGCTTCTGACCCTACAGTGGATGCCTTATTTCCCACAGGTTCCCAATGTCACTACTAAAGCTTGGAAAGATCCACAATCTTACGAGCTATAGACCAATATCACTCCTCAGCCTCAGCCATACCTACAATCTCTTTTGAACGTCTCCTTCTCAACCATATTGCACAGGTCTGTGATAGATGAACACCTCATACCCGAACAAGCAGGTTTCCGGTCAGGCAAATCAAAAACAACAAGCCAAGTACTCACCTAACTCAACACAACAAGGATGGTTTTCGAACGGGTTTGGTAACCGGAGTCGTTTTTGTCGATCTATCAGCAGCTTATGACACTGTTATTCACGATGCTATTCCATAAGATTTTGGAAATCGCCAAGGACATCCACTTGATTGAGCTTATCAAAGGATTGCTGCAAACAGGTTGTTCTTTGTTCATCTAGATTGAAGAAGATCCAATGGCATAGGCTCAAGATGGACTACCCCAAGATAAGTCTTAAAAACTTTTTAAGTTAACAGTGCAATTTGGGAGATGACCCCTAAGTTTGACAGCACTTGCCCTGTGCTGGCCCTGTATGGGAAATATCACCCCATGCCAATAGCTTAATCCCGTTTTAAATGCCTCCTGCTGACTTATCACCGGCATGTCTTCACCCACCACAACAGAGAACTTATACATCATCCAGCAGGAATGCTCTAACCAGGCATCCATCGTAGTGGAGTGAAACATGCAAGAGCGTAGGCTTCCAAGTATCAATGTGAAGCCGTCCCATGCCCGGACAGAGACCGGCTGCTAACCCCTTAATCCAGAGCTTCTTAAGCAAGTCCAACCCCTTGAAACAGTCTCAAGGATTTAAGAGAGTCGCCTTGTGGAAAGGAAAGACTGCTATCAACCAGACCTGTGATTGGGGTTTTGAAAAAGTAGCTGAAAAAAGCTAAAATATAGGTCCAAAAACAGGCCTGAAATGAAAAAGCTAAATTTTGACCTTTTGGAAAGCATTAAAAAATGAACTCAGTTTTAAAAAGTTGAATTCTCACAAGCCTGAATCCCAAGTAATGTCGATTGGTATTGTACCTGGCGACCATCCCTTCCACCAAGGTCTGAATGGCGATGTCTCAACGAATTGGCCTAAGGTTTCCTTGCAAGAAGTTGGGGCTACCTTGAAGCAGATCAGGACACTACTGATGTGAGTTTAACAGCACCACAGACATGTAACACCATCTTGGTCTGGCCCACTGTTGGAGCACCCATGCACAGACAACGACCTTGCAGAATTCAGATGAAGCAGCCAGACATTGTACCCCTCTCTGGCTAGACCATATTTGAAAAAACTGATGTTTGGACATGGTAAGAACAGTAGGAATGCCAGTGGCATACTTCGGTAATTTTACAGGCAGGGACGTGACCCCCGATTATGACCTCCCCAAAATTGTAATCCAAGCGTCTCAGATTTGCGGGTGCGAGGTCCTTGAAGAAAAAAATTTAAAAATCTAATTGATAGTGAAAATTTTTCGGTTCAACTTAGTGTAACTTACCAAGCAATAATGCATACTTAAATGATTTCCCCCATAAGAATTGGATAGAGATTATGTGAATTCCGTTTGCAAGGAAAATTAAAGCTCAAACACGCCAAAATACGTAACCAAAAATGGGCGAAAGTAGCAGCACGAACAACACAAATAAAGAAACTAGATTAGCCCAGAGAACTTCGCAATCTAAGAAAATATGCTACAGAGTTAATCTTCAGGTTACATAGTTTGCCTGCAAAAATCGTGAATTATGGCATGCTAGACGGCCCATCGCATGTTGGTGTTTTCGACATGAAAGGTGTTGGCATGCGTGACAATGACACGCACGCATGGCGCAAGTGGGATACGAACCTCGGGCAGAAATCAGAAAAATGTTGTTTCGCTAGAAGAAAACCGAGTATTTATTTGTTCTCTTGGAACTTTCAGAAGGAAAAACATAGGTGGTTAAGTTGTTAGTAATTATATCGGGAAATGGTATTGTTTTACACAAAGAAAAAGCTATTCTCTTAAAAGATAAGAAAAAAAAAGTAATGATGGACTGAAGACGACTGCAATGAAATCCCCAAGCTTTCTTAGTGAAACAAATCAATTATAGTCAATACGGAAAAAGAACATTAACCCCATTCAACTGTGTGCAACTCACTATTGATTTTTTCGTGAAGGATATAACCGCTAAAGGCGTAACATGCTTTAAGGGGAAAAAGGGCCCCACGAAAAATTCGCCTACCCAAATCCGATCAAGAAAACTAATAAATTGATAGTAATAACATATAAAATGCAATATTTAATCTTTTCCTGGAGCTGGCCAGCCGTGTACTGAGGTTGTTAAAACAATATTGCCCTTGGCCTGGACTCGAACCGATAATAGCCGCATATTGGACTAGCGCGCTTGCTACTGAGCTAACCAGGTGGGCATTGTAAGAAGCGATAGATAACCTCTATAGTATTAGAGTTGATCTATCTGTCAAATATCATTTTTGACAACGTGTTTTCAAACTGCATTTTCTAACAAGTACGTTCATTGCAATCGAAAATCATATCAGAAGGATGATGAAAATATACCATAATTTTATATCATTCATGCTAAAAAATGAGTCATTCATTTTGATAAGTTGCTAAGATGCAATTCGCAGGGGTACTTGAAAAATGTAAACATGCAAAATATGCTGTGGAAGGTGACAGGCATGATCAAGGCTAAATTTGCCTTATATCGACTGGAGAAAGCCGACCAAATTGAAAATTGTCTATTATAAACAAAATGTACAATCTAAGACTTATCAGGAGTCTGTTGGGAATAATTGGTCCTTCTGTGTTAATAATAATTAAAATTGCTAAAAAACCGCGCGCGAAACATATCGTTCCTCGTACCATGAGTGCTCATGCCGACTCAACAAAGTTCGAACCCTTAAAAAATTGAATTTAAAGGAATATGGCATCGTTGGCGTTCTATGAGAAGAAGAACCAAAATATAGTCTTTCACTGCCCATCAAAAACAAAAACTAGCACCACAACATTTTTGGAGGGACCACATTTTGGATAACAATTATTTGTACATTTGTGTAATTTTGATCTTAACATGGCTTAGATAGAAAAAAAATACCTAATTTGCTTAATTCATTCAATACAGATTCCAACCTATAAAAAAAAACAAGGCTATGATTAAAGACGCACAAGGACATTTCCAGAAAGAGCACCGGAATTTTTTTCGAATTGATTTTCGCATACTTGGATGCTTAACCAATGATCTATTTTACCTGATGTGAATAAGCTGAATGTGCAATCATAAGATCATAGAGATGATCATTTAGAATGTTATGCCATGCACAGCAAAAAATAAGACATGCTTTCTATGGGGACAATTATGATAGCAGGCAAGTTCAAAACATAGTATTTGGTTTTCTGTTGTACTTG
>JAMKCH010000740.1:0-55682 GCA_023653785.1 Ophioderma brevispina
GTCTTGTGTACTCATTTTTTATTCTAAAATATATACACATGAGTGTAGATTTTTGTTTGTTTGGAATACCTGCAATAAACCTTAGGTGCATGGTGGGAGCACTCAACACGGATGACCATTTGGGGACATGCTGGAAATATGGATCTCATTTTCAGCCTTTTGGTATATGAATGATCCCTTTTTTCATGCCAATTTTGATATAGAAATGGGTTGTTTTTTCAAAATTTGTTTGCAAATTAATCTAGTTTCTACAATCTGAAGCCAAAATTTTATAAATTTGGATAAAAGGTTGAAATTTGTGGAAAAAAATGGCAAATTTGTGTTAAATTTGGCCCAAAATCAACATAGCTATTCCAATTTTCAAACACCCCTTTTTCAGCAAAAGTTAGTATGGATGGGTCCTACTCTAAAGCCCATGATATACTTCCAGTCGCAGCGAGCGATTTCTGCTTTTTTTTTTTTTTTTTTTTTTATCACAAAATGCACATTTAAAATTACCAGGGAATATTAAACAGTTAGGAATGCTCAGTAGAAATGGGTGAAAAATTAATGGTGCAAATATTGTGACTTCAACTGTTCGTCATTGATTGATCTATATGTGGAATACATTGAGTGTGGAAACTGGTCTTGTGCATTCTGCATATATTTCTAGTTATGATGGTTTAAAACCTATATCCCAGATATAGCTTTCAAAATCATATGCATCGCAAAAATGTCTTGTACTCTCATTTTTTATTCTAAAATAAATACACATGAGTGTAGATTTTTGTTTGTTTGGAATACCTGCAATAAACCTTTGGTGCATGGTGGGAGCACTCAATACGGATGACCATTTGGGGACATGCTGGAAATATGGATCTCATTTTCAGCCTTTTGGTATATGAATGATCCCTTTTTTCATGCCAATTTTGATATAGAAATGGGTTGTTTTTTCAAAATTTTCCAAAATTTGTTTGCAAATTAATCTAGTTTCTACAATCTGAAGCCAAAATTTTCTAAATTTGGATAAAAGGTTGAAATTTGTGGAAAAAAATGGCAAATTTGTGTTAAATTTGGCCCAAAATCAACATAGCTATTCCAATTTTCAAACACCCCTTTTTCAGCAAAAGTTAGTATAGATGGGTCCTACTCTAAAGCCCATGATATACTTCCAGTCGCAGCGAGCGATTTCTGCTTGTGAGCATGCGTAACACTTAATCTTGGGTCAAAATCCGGTATTGTGCTTGCCAATCGCTCGCTGCGACTAGAAGTATATCATGGGCTTCAGACTCTCGGTGGCATATCCCTACCCAAACCAAACTTGAGGACCCCTGGCATTGATACCCTTGAAAAACAGTATAGACTTTACAAATGAACATCGGAAATGTTCGGAGCAAAATACAATGTACGCAAGTGACGCGCATTGTGCAAAGGTGAAATATGTGTAAGTGCTGCGCCCAACTGAGTTGCGTGTGATGACCTGTTAGGATGCTTATTGGGTCATCATGTTTGGTAAACTTTGTTTTTAAAAGGTCTATTCCATACCCTAGTCTGTGGTATGAACTAGAAGTAATTCATGCCGTAAAAGATGGTACCTTTAATAGTATTTAATAGTATCACCTTTTGGTTTAACAAATGCCAAGGAATTATGTCAGGGTTCATCTCATACTAAATAGTTTATCCATGTTTAACTTGGATTGATGTAGGCATCATTGAACCTTGCCTCTGACTATGAGACTACAGTCACTGTGTCAGTGACTCATATCCAATGTCCAGTTAATGACTTGTACAAGTATGTGTTGATGTAGGCATCATTGAACCTTGCCTCTGACTATGAGACTACAGGAGCTGTGTCAGTGACTCATATTCGATGTCCAGATAATGACTTGTACCATGTGTTGATTATTGATCAATGGTGCTAACCAGAAAAGAAAACAAGGATACTGTGGACCCTTGTTATCGGGTTCAATGTCAGGATGCTAGGCCTGTAGGCGTTTTGTGTGGTTTGTAGGAAATTAAGAGGTAGTCATTAAAGCAAACATGAAATTGAGATCAATGGTCATTAGTGTCATCAACTTAAGGTCAAGCTCGAGGAAGTATCAATGGTAGTGTTCTGTAGGCGGTCAGTGATTGGATACCACTTACAACTGATTGTACCCTTGATTGTAACAAGTTCATACAATATGGTCGTTGAAAGTAAAACAAGCATTCTACCCAGAAAAAAAATAAAACTAAAAATGCTGATTTTGGTACCAGGTAAGCAGAATGTGCCATAAAACAACATTGTTTTAGTTTGATTAAATTTTTAATGAGTGTTTAAAAGGGGTCAAGGTTTATGCAGGGTTCAACATTTGGCCTCCTCATACTCCCCCCTTTCCCCTGAGGATTTTAACAAATCTTGGATATGTTCTATGACACATGTACATTCTGCTCATATACAAAATCATCTCTCTACCATTTAGTTAAAATGTCCAACAATCATACTTAAAGCCTTAAGTCTCTGGACTCCTACTTCTAAGTCCACGCTTTACAGTAGGCATAGATGTATACTTCTGAGGAAAATGTGACACTATAAAAAGTTTCCATGAAATTAATATTAGACAAGATTACACTGAAATATAGTGGCGACAAATGCTGCAATATTTTTTTTTTGAGGGGGGAGCTTATTGTTAGATATAAGATCCTGTCCAAAGTTGGGTGGGGGACTAGAGGGGACCAGAGATTTTAGGGGAATGTCCTTGTCCCTCTCAACTTCCACATGCTTCTGCCAGCTGTGACAAAATCACTTATTTTAACAAAGATTTGTTACTTGTGTTTACACTACACATTAGCAGCAAACTAATTAGATCAAAATAACTTGTGAGTGTAGCCGAGTATTTTGTTTACTGATGATAGATGACCAAAGTAAGGTGACACTTGATCATAGGCACCATGCAGGTTTTAGTCAATGTAGTCGCCACATTTGAAGAAGTTTTGGCTCATAATACAAAAAAGGATAACCCATGTTTGGGCACTTGTTTCCTACTGGGGTAATGAGAATAAAACATGGTTCCATGATATTGGCCACTCTGTTGTAATTTCGTGAAATGTCAGAAAATATCATATAATTCTATTCAATAATCTTTCAGCGGACGATTTTTGGGAATTACGCTGAGCAAGATTTAGACCCAGACTGCTATATATCACCCAATAGGCAATGGTTCAGATTGATATAAAAATCTCACCCTTTTTAGGTAAGTCTAGGAGGCAAATAACCAGAATCGTCTTGGATCAAAAAATGTCCCTTTCAAGCAATTTTGCTTTCCCATTTAATTTTTAGGCAATCTCGACAAGTAATGATTTCGCCTACTGTATCTCAATTTGCATGATAAATATGTAATCAACCAAACGAGAAGATCCAGCCCACAACCACAAAAAACAACAACACAAACAATAACAAACAACAAACAAAAATGGGTTAAAAACTAACTTTTTAAAAGTCTGTAGTCACTCAGTAACCATTGGCTGCAATTTCTTTTGTTGGTTTTTGGATTGCCTTGAATAAAGGGAAATGGGAAATTTTAAACGTTTAAAAAATTACAATATTACCATTGGTAGTGTGCTTTCATCGCTTTTGGGGATTGGCACAAGCCCAAAGATCACAACATGGCAGGTCCTATCATAACATGGTATCACTTTCAAATGATTAAACAACCCAACACTCATGTATAATCTTAGATAAATAACAGCTAAGTGTGTTTTCTATGAAAAATAATCTCTCCGATAAATGAAGCATCCAAATTTAAACTTCTATCTTGAAAAAAGAAAATGAAATCTTTTCAAGTCCCAATTCATGGACCTTTGAAGCCTGGTATGTATTTTATAAATAGGAGATGTTGAAAAAACAAACTCAACCTTTTCGGGGTCATAGGGGGGGGGAGTAGAGTATAAACACTATATCAGCAAAAGTAATACAAACACATTAGGCTAATGAAACGTATGATTCCCGTTTTTCCCGTTCATTCTTGGTCAGTACTGCGTGGGGGATGTTCATTATTTTTTTTATTTTTAATTATTGATGCCAAGTTAATTGCAGTATGCTTTGTTGTGAGGCACGAAACACCTATGACCTGGCTTCATTTAAAAATACCAAACTTGAAATAAGTTTAAACAAACCCTGGACGAAAAAAACAAAACACACACTGGACCACAATGAACGAAACATGACAGTAATCCTGAATGCTACACATGTTGGTGCTGATTTTATGCATAGCAGGTGGGATCACATGTAAAGCAAATAAGGACACAAGCATTCGCAAATATCACTGTACTTATCTAATGTAAATGTAAATTTTTCAATATATATTTATGAAAACCTTCGAAAAAATTGACAGTAAATTTCTATATCATTATTTTCAAGAAACCTCAATACGGGTTGATAGTCATAAAAAAACTGCAACCTGATTGTGTCAGCCATTTTAAATTTTTAAGCGAAAACTATATCTAACCATATTTGGTAGTCATCTGAAAAGCTTAGTCATTATCTATGTAATTTGCGCACAGATTCATTCAACTCGGTAGCCGTATTTTATGGACCGAGCTATCAGTCGTTTGAATCAGTAGTCGGTTTTCTTTTGCGCATCCTGGTCCACGGATTCGCAGAAGTGAACGGCGTTTCAAACCGAAGCAAATCAGCTCTGCCAGCAAGAACCATCTGGGCTTATTTATTGACGGCAGGAATAAATGCACGCTATTACACCCACAAAATTCATCTGTGCAATTTACCACGATCGCCCTATTATACACTTTTACGTCCTCACCGCACTCATAAGACCATCATTGAAAAATAAATTAACTTGATTTCTATTGTACCCTCCGTCTTCTGGGAGAAGTTGAATGATCACTACCATATGAAGGAACAGGGGATCATCGGTTGAACATAACCCTTTGAGGTTTTAACGTATTGTCTATATTTGTAGGCCAAAAATACGCCAAATCTTAAAAAAGAGTTTTTTGAAATAGAACTTACCATTATCACTGACCTTTTCACCTTTGTGATACCACTATATTTCACATAAACATGGACAATACCCTTATCATCATTTTGGGGAGTCATTTGCTTAGTCGGCCACCGTGTATTTAAACGGGAATCCGTGGATAGGGGTAAAAACTGACTACTTGATTCAAAAGACTGTAGCTCGGTCTATACTTATCCGATTGGAATTATCTTTGCAGCAAATTACAGATAATGAAATTGGCTTTCCAATGACACTACATATGTGATATGTTAGATATAAGTTATTTAAAAATTCAAAATGGCGGATACAATCTGGGTCAAGTTTTTTTTGACTCACCCTGTATAGCTCGTTACCCAGTCCACGGTAGAAATTCCCATTTCAACCTAGTCTAGCCTTTACTACAGGCTGTAAGTGTAAACTTCGTCAATTGACGTGGTTGATATTGTTGTGCCGAAACACCCGGGTGCCGAAATATCCGGGTGCCGAAGTTTCCTCCTCTCAGAACTGCCGAAGTACCCGGGCATTCGGCAGAAGAGAAGGGAAGTGGAAAATAATGTGCTGTTGATGTGTAGAGCATGTGTTTATGCATTTTTCGTGATTTTATGGACAATTCTACAATGAAACTCATTAAAAATCAGGCTTTTGGCATTTAGGAACAAGCATTTATGTAATAGTAGACGTAAATACGAAAAAAAAAAAAAAAAAAAAAACCACACCCCTTTTGGGTATGGGTATTATTTTAGGAGTATATTTGGAGGTTCTGCATCCCCAGAGAGGATGCAATTTATATTGAGTCTACGTCAGGTAAGTATTAGCCTGCCCTTAGTAACATACAAAGCACCAAGGTGCTTTTGGTAATTTATCTAAATGTAAATTTATTTTTCAATATATATTTATGAAAACCTTCGAAAAAATTGACAGTAAATTTCCTATATCATTTATTTTGAAACATGCTAAATATAGCTCGTTACCCAGTGCACGGTAGAAATTCCCATTTCAACCTAGTCTAGCCTTTACTACAAGCTGTAAGTGTAAACTTCGTCAATTGACGTGGTTGATATTGTTGTGCCTAAACACCCGGGTAAAAATCAGGCTTTTGGCATTTAGGAACAAGCATTTATGTAATAGTAGACGTAAATATGATGTTGTAACGCCAAAAGCACCTACATAGACCCCATGAAGACCCCTTGCTAAACATTCGTTTAGCAAGGTAGCCGAATTCGGAAAATATGTATACGTTTTTATATGCATTGATTGTAATGGTCCCCTTTATTGATTAGGCCGGTTGCAACACGGGTTAGGGTTAGGTTTAGGGTTGGGGTTATAGGGCCTATAGGACCTAAGGTTAAGATTAGGGTTAAGAATTAGGTTAGGGTTTGGTTTTTAGGGCCTGGTGCGTGAGTACAAATATTGGGATTTTCTACCCCGCGGTTTTCTACTTGGAAAAATAAGTGGTTATATGATTTTATTTTTTCTGATGGGGGGGGGGTCATGTTAAATTTATTATTCAGTAAACCAAGCACCTATCTGCATATCAGCAGTAGGCCTAAATCATATGATCTACCTAATTGTGTGTGTGGGATGGCGGCCGGGATGGCCGATGGGTGTGTGGGTTCTTTACATTGTTTTATGGGGGTTATGCAATTTTCCAAACACATCTTTCAATTCCTGCGGCCCCTCCCTTGTAAATAATGAACGGGCCCTAAAATTATTAGTTTAAAGCTAATCTTAGCCTGTCGTACGAGCTGAGTCAACTGAACACCTATTTCATGTCATTATGTGTCCGTACAGCCAATTGACATAAGAACTTAGTTACATCCAACAACCGCACGCTGTAATAAGGATCCTTCTGTGCCAAACTACTGGGATAACCCATTGTTTCGGCAAGTAACCCTGCCATTCGGCAGGGTTATGACGTAGCCCGCATTTTCGGCATGAATAATTGCCGAAGCAGATACCCCTGCCGTATGGCAAGGTCATCTGCCGAAAGACCGGGCGTTTCGGCATAGCCCGGTATTTCGGCGCAGCAATATGCAGCCTGTCGGAGAGACTAGACCTAGTTTCGAGTCAATGCGCCGTGTGGTATATATCCATTTAAATCATAGTTCACGCAGCATTTTTCAAAGACTACCTAGTCAATCCATCAATCGGTGGTTTAATAGAAAACACACACGGAAGTAGGTAAGGAGCCGGGAACCAAAGTAAATTGGTTATTGATCTTAGAAAATGGACGTTTCCGATTCTTCTACCCCCCCTGTCATCGTAAACAGTGCTTAAAATGCATCATTCGTGAGTAAGATCACGTAAAACAATCGTTTTTGTCTTAAACAGTTGGAAAATATGAAATAATGAATTATTTGGAAATAATGAATTATTTGATCGGCATTTCTTTCTGTCCGGAGTCGGGAAACGGGAAACTGGGAATCAACTTTCATTAGCCTTAACATGCAGCAAATGTTTGTTTTCTGCTCAGACTAATCATTCAAAATGGAGCCCATCATGAAATGATGAATGATATGCTCTACCACAAAGTAACTAATGAAAAAAAGGGAAAGTTTGTTGACACTGCAGTATACCAAGAATAACAAAAGACATTAACACATTCTGTTCAATAAGAACCTTGGGAAAATATTTATTTTCTATTTCTTTATCCTTTATGCCAGCTGAAAATCTGTTCTTTTGATTTAATATCCAAATTCTTGGCAAGATTAATTTGATTTTGAAGCAGAACATTATAATGTATTGCTGATGTGCATGACTGTTTCAGATATACACTAAATTGTATTTTACTAAAAAGTAATAAAGGAATATTTAATAAAATAATAAAAAATAAAATTAATAATAAACATAAAAATAAGCAAAATAAATATAACAAATACAATTTCCAATTAATTAAATAAAAAACAAATTACATAAATAAAATCAATTACAATAACAAATTACACAAACAAAATGCATGACAAAAAGTTAATTTTTATAGTAATCAACAAAAAAGACAAAATAAATAAATAGAATAAAATAAATGACAAATAATAATACAAAAAAAGCAAAATAAACACAATTTTAAAAATACAAAAAATAATAAGTGAATTACAATCGGAGTAATGTACACAATAATATAAGCACAAAGGAAGTGAAATTCATTTTTTATATACCAGAAAAACAAACCAAATTATGTAATTTTAAGTCAACAAATTTTTCAAAAGTGAGCACAAGCATCCTTTTTTAAACAATTCATCCATATAAGGTTCTTTTTATGAAATTGATAGGATAACAGTTTCTACAAGTGTCTCAATAAATTTGACCTTAAAAGGAATTGGTCATAAAATTTTAATAGTTATCTGTTCATTAATTCAACAGCAAAAAAAACTTCACCTTTTTCATTTATCTAAAACTCTAAAAAATATATTTGAGTGCGAGGTAACAAATGATGATTTGCTTTTAAAGTAAATTAATGGGGTAACAAATTATTATTTGCTAAAAATATATGTGAGTGCGAGGTAACAAATGATAATTTGCTTAAGAAAATTAATGCAATAACAAATGATGATTAAGTAAATTAATGCCATTAGCAATGAGATATGCAATTAATTTACTTAGGATTAAGTATACATTTATAAGCACAGGGTATGCGTGTCTTACACACGTTAAGAGTAGTAAAGTGATGAGCTCATGCAATATGTAGAAGAAAAATTAAACTTTTATAAGCTGCATGGACAAGCAATCTAGTGTTTAAGGTAATGGACCAGTGAAGACTTGACTAATACTTTTTGTAATACTTAAATTTTTAATTGCATGCAAAAAAGCAATATACAATTTACAAAATATCTGCCACAAATTATTACAGTGGGATTAAAAATTACTTGGACAGGAGATATGTATACCTTGTGTTTGAATTCTGTCCAACAAATTATTAATCGGACTACATTTAATCATAGAAGATATAGGGAATTGTCCATTTTGTGAATTTTTTTAACACAAAAAATGAGGGGACTTACCAAAAAAATGGATGTCTTGGTGTCAATGCAAGACAATTTTTCTTTAAAAATTCCCTGAACTCCTAATTGCACACATTATTACAAAGTATATGTATTTGTTTTTCTTAGTTAACTTTTCTTGTTTTAAACCTTCAATGGGATCAACTAAAGCATGTTGCTAATTACCGAAAAATGCAGTGCCGGGAATAAGTCTTGTCTTACAGTATTTAAAAATGCATGGGGAAAGCCGATGACAAACATGTCCTCTAAGTTAGCTCGAGACATCTGAGGCCAGCATTCGTCTGCAGAGTTCACGTCATAATGGTCCCACAGTTAACGACGTGAGAATGATGGAGAAAGCCCGAGTATCTCGGGCTAGTGAGGCTACCTTGAAGTGTGCCAGCGTACGAGTGCCTCATCGCTTAAACGTGGGATGGTTTACGAGTACCCACTTTACATCTCTCAGTCACTTCTCAGAATTCAATGATTAAGAGAGGGAGTGAGAGATGGAAAGGAGGGAGAGAAGTTCAACATAAATTGTGTTCTGACGTTTTGTCGAAATTGAAAAAATAAATCAATCCTGTAAGGCGGAGATTAGTTTTCCTGAAGGAACTTCAAAGAAACTACAGATGGTTGCAAACGTGTGTGTGTTTTTTTACATCTGATAAAGATATACGGAATAGGTAAAAAGATTTACAGTTTGAGTCATCACTTAAAGTCACTATTAGTGGTTCACCCGAAAGAGTCAAAATATTTGAAATTAGCAGGAATAGCTTAAACGTGAAGGACAGGTCTGTAGAATTCTTGTAAGTTATTTTTTACAACTGAAAATCGACAGAAAAGTAAGAGAACAGCAGTGTTCAAAGATATGAATTTCCATTGAATTATGTGTTGTAGTAATGCTTATTTGAATAAACTTACCGTATTCATCATTGTGGATGGGAGGGCATATTTATGTACATGTAGGAGATTGTTGAAGCCTGCTACTGATTAATGGGTAGTGCAAAATCCTAAAAATCAAGTAAACAAAAGATAACCATTCAGATTTTATATTGAATTGGCAATGTTATTTCCTTATTTAACATACAAATTGGTAAAATTTATTGCTTAATTTCAGTTGAAAATACTAAAACAAGACACCGGCAGAAATGAGCATATTTTGAAGAACATTGGAGACAAAAAAATCAGCACCATCTGCCAAAAAGAATAATATTAATGTTTAATATGCTTTTATACAAAGACTAAATTAAAGAAATTGATAATGAAATATCAATGAAAACAATGAATTGCTTTTTGTTGCAGGTCTTGATATTGAGGGATGAATTAACGATCAATTGTGATGAAAACAGGTGACACAAAGTTGATTACAATGACACAAAAGTGAATATTAGTTTCAGAATAATTAAATTATTTAGGCTTTTCTGTGAGTCAGATTTTCCAGGATCAGGAGAATTTTGTTTTATTAAAATCAATGACACAAGTGCAAAATTAAATGAAAAAGCCTATTTTGACTGGGCATATGAGAACAGAGGGATATTCCAAGAAATTATGGTGCTTACATTTCCCTCTGAATATGGACCCAGAATAAACAAACAAACATATTTCAAAACACAGTTATAGTGAAATAATTGGTGGGAGGGTTGACTGCAAAAGGTGTGAGCAGATCAGCTTAATGTGTAGGTCAAGCAAAAGGGATTAGTTTTTCCAAATTGGCTAAAAAGCACAATTTTGGAATTATTTTACTTGCTGTGAAATGGGAAAATTGCAAATAGAAATGGTTAAAATCTTGGGAAATAAGTCGAAATGTTGAAAAATGTGGTTAGATTACAAAAATGGAAAAAAAGATATTGGGACCAGTTATTAACCCACATGAATAAAAGTTTGTCATTACAAATGCGTGTTTGGTTGTTCAGATTTCATAAAGTACATGTGAAAAACACACACTAATTCAGCAATAGCATCAAGCGTTGAAATTCGTCTTGAGGATTATGTGCCAGCTGCACCAAGTGCTTTTATAAGTCACGCTTTTGATTGAATGCTGAATGCAAGACGTGTGAGGCAAACAAAAGATTAGGAAACGTGTGTGAAAATGTATCTGCTGGCTATTCCTTAAATCCTAAAATATCACCATGCAAGATAAAAACAAGTGGGTGCCAGAGAAAATTTCATTTAAAAAGTGATGCCACATCAATATTTTTGTTTTATGTAAAACATACATTTTACAGTAATGGTTTGCAACTGTTGTGTAATTTTCAATAAGCCCAAATTGATGAATTTAGGGGGAAAATCTTTATGAAAAAAATGAAATGAAAAAAAAAACACTTTGCCCTGTTGGTTTTGGGCTACCTACTCAGATACAACACTTGATTTTTTTTTTGAAGTATGAACTTATAAACAGTAAAGATTATGAAGTATTGTAGTAGACTTTTAAGTGCAATAAGTGCCATTCAGATTGGAAAAAATGATTTAGCCCGATTTTTGTTCCATGATTCTATTCATGAAATGAACTCATCCATAAGTTCCCTTATAAGGAAACATACCACTTCTTCATGCATTAGCCGAGGAGGCAAAAGTGCATGTACTCTTACGCTAAAGACGAGTGCCCTGGAGCGAGCAAAAAAAAGAAAACAACCAAATCTTGCATTGGTTGAGCTGCGCTACATAATGTCATATTCCCTCATATGGTAAACAGTCTGAAAATGCCACAAACCCCTTCCCCCCCTTGCCACCGCTTCTGCCGCAAACAAGACGGTGAAGATGATGTTTTGCGGATTGCAACGGATCTGTCATCGAGGTGATATCAATTTTGTTTCAGTCCTTTGTTCACTGATGGGTTGTGTTGTATTGCTGTGGAGTCATGGGGATTTTTTATCTGTAGTGGCTGTTAAACTGTCATGCATGCTTCGGATTGCTGCCTGTTTTAAATTGTGCATCTTGTAATGTCTACGTATAAGGGAAAGTTCCGCGTACAGATATTTTTTGCGATTTTAACAGTTCTGCCAAATGCTGTGAGATTTTTATTTCACGGTATTGACATCAAAGCAATACAATTTCTATGGAAAGTTATTTTCGCGAGTTTTTTGTTTCGCATTTTTTATGGTCACTCAAGAAATTCGCGAAAATAAAAACCATCACGAAAATGTCCACAAATACAGTATGTTCGGAACCTATTGGACAAGTCTCATAAGCATGGTCATAATTTGATCAGCATCAAATTGGTCTGACAAGCCAGTATTAGCCAGTGGCCTTGCTTGGTCTCAAGCAGGGCTTAAATTTTGAGGTTTTATAATATATTAGTACAATTGGCTATTATTATCATAGCTAGAGCTTTACAAGCTGTTAATGACCATTAACCCTAACCCTGACGTCTCCCTGGAGGGACTGAAGGAGTGAGGGGAGAGGGGAACAAGAAAAGTCGCAAATTCGGGTGGGATTCGAACCCAGGGCCCTTCTGGCCCCAGCCCCATGACCCGGGATAGCACGCTACGGCGGGGTCGCTGGCCCGGCCAGCGATTTCGTGCCCATATGAGTCTTGGTTTGATGACGTCATCGCTACTCTCTGGACTTAGTGCATTTTTCTCAATTAACGCAGTGAGCTTCGGTGAGCTTTAGTTGTGTAAGGGTTAAAAGGACTTTTGATGTTTTGATGTGCATTATTTTTTTTCTTGATTTGATTTGTGTTTGTGTGTGTCACCATTGTCCTGTATAACCCATTAGCTACAGGGAGCTTATTTCCACTGAGGTCCGTACTTGCTCTGGGGCTGATTAGAACAACGAGGATTTATCATAAACTTAATAGATGTAGAAACATGTGTGCACACATGCATGCACACACACACACACACACATGCATGCATGCACACACACACACACATGCACATACAAACACATTCACATTCAAGTTTGTTGTGGTCTAACGCTAGCATCTAGGAAGAGATGATGCCACTCAATATTCAGCACCTCTATAAATACACTCACAACACCTTTTATGCCTCCATGCAGGGTGTCCTAAAATAAACCTGCCTATAATATGGATTGTCAGAATAAATTGTCAGAATAAAATATCAGTGGTATTGTCACTGTGACCCCATACATACAAAATCCGTTCCAATGCACAGTGCCCTTTTTAGCACAATTTCATTGCTGAATGAATTTTTGATATGATTTGAAAGGTCTTGTGTTTTTTCAAATTGTTAAAAGTGTATACTGGCAGCATCTGGTTTTATTGATGGTTCGCTTGAAATCACAACAAAAGCTTATTCTCAAAATTGTAGTTGATTCTTATCTTGCATTTTTATCCCAAAGTATGGGTATGTGTATTTAAAGTTTAGGCAATTGCATTGCGTTATGTAATTGGTTTACACCCTCGCTTTCTACAATTTCCTATATTTTTTAAATTTGCAAGTTTGTATTTCTGCCGAATTCAATAACCAGTATTATTATTTATATCAGGCTTACGAGTGGTGCAAAGAAATCTTTGTATTGTACAGTTTTGGTAAAAGTCCCCGGATGCAATACAATATTCTTTTTAATATTGTATCGCATCCGGGCATTTTTAGCGAGAATGACATTATTGAAACACTGTATCGTTGATCAAGACTCGTCAGTTGGACTACAACACTGACGACGCAAGATTTGGTTTGAGTCAGTCTGATATTTAAAGAATAATTAATATATATTGAATGGCTTTTTTTCATATGATACAAGAATATATTGCACTCGATAGAAAAATATTGTACTCGTCTTCGACTCGTACAATATTTTTCTAGCTCGTGCAATATATTCTTGTACCATACTCAAACCCATTCAATATTATATAATTATTTAATTGTAATTATACATTAATACATTACTGTGTGCATTAATATACACTTTTGCAAGTTGCTAAATTTTGTTTATATTACCAAATTGCTTATTAAAGATAATTTACCAAAACAAACAATTTGCTTTAATTGAATAAAACCATTTAAAATCTTCTTCGAAATAAGAGTTTTACATCCACACTCAACTGTTAAAATCACATCATAATATCATCTTTATTCCATTCAAAACAACAATAATATTATCAACTTCGTAATCGTCACTAACGCTTTATCGAAATAAGCAATTTTGCTCGTGTGCTCTAGTGGGTCACAGTCTGGCATTTCCCCCAGATGACTGCCAAATGCCATGCAGACTTTTACTTACAGAATGTAAAATGTACATTATTACAGCTGACAGGGTGAACATTCATTGCATTATTAGTACAGGCTACAGTCAGATGTGTTCTCTTATGTAGATGTTGCGCTAGTCTGCGGCTTGCAGATATTATTGCGTTGTCACTACAGCACATGTACACTGTTTTAAGTGCGATCAATAATACGAACATCAACAATAACATCTATTGCAGGGCTAATTATAGACTGTGATAGCACAGGTTTTAAAGCAATAAGTTTATTTTTTTCTAGCTTATTTTTTCCAAGGGGTGGATGTAGACATGGAAGAGCAGTTGTACAACATGTCAAATTTGAGAAATATAAAGGCTTTTCTCTCACAAAATGTTTTACCTGGGCGTTTGTTATTCCTTTTGTAGACTAAATTTGTACAGATAAATGTACAATTGACTTGTATTTTGGCTTCACTGTGTTTTGGAACATTTGGATTTTAAATTCACCAAGGTAGTCTTTAATGTTTTTGATAAGCTATGTGAGATAACATAATATAGTGTTAATTAATGTGCGGAAGAGACAAGTTTGACATTTTTTATCTGGTAAAAATGGTGCAAACAGCTAGGTATATTTAAAACAACTTGTACATTAAACCTGGAGCAAATTTATTACGAGACATGAGGACATTTCCAGAAGAAGTGCCCTCAATTTTTTTGAACCCAGGTTTTCTGCATATTAATTGGATTGCTTACCAGTGTAATAGATCACACCTGAAGTGAGTAAGCCGATTACGCCATCTTTATGTAATACTGATTTAGTATTTTCTGTCATACACGACAGAAAATCAAAGCATGGTTTCCTATAGGGATGATTAGGATAGTAGGCAAGTTCAAAACAAGGTTTGCATTTTTCTTTTGTACTTGTTTGTCCAATAAACCTTCGAAACGTTCTTGGTAGGTGGTCTACAATCGATCCAGTGCAATCTGAGAGAAATTTGCATCCTCAAAAAATATCTTCCTGTCACTTTAATGTTGATTGCATACTGCCATTTGCAGGATCCCCTAACCCGAACCATAATGCCCTTCCGGGAAAAGAAATTGTCTGCCTCCTCAATCAACCCCATATTAATTTAAAGAAATATAACTTTTAAAATAGATTTAGCCAAAATAGTGCAATAATGCTTTAGAAACCATGTGTTATGTTTATCATTAAATCCCTGCAAATTTTGTCCTGGGGCCATAATACCCTTAAAAATATAGTTGACTCCCCCCCCATCTGAACTGATTGCCATATGAGGACTGATATGTACCAGTCCCTGAAATGCCACCACTCCCCCATTGAAAATTTAAAGACAAACCCCTGGGCCAGAGCATGATTTAAACCAATCCCATAATGCATTGCAATGTGCCTATACTGTACTGTACTAAACACATGTCAGTACTTAGGGATAAAAGTGTTCCAAAAGTTTAAGAACCACAAGACATTTCATGATCAATCTAAAATTACTTATGTACTAATGCTTTGTGGGCTAAAATGAGCATAAAAGTCTGGGATTTTATGGGTTAAGAATAGGATTTTTGTGAGATCACATGACCTTATTACGGTGAAATTTCAGAAAACTTGTATATTGTGGGATGGACTCAATACATCCTCTGACCTTGGGCCTTAGCAATACAATAATCCACATACCACCCTCTACACCAGCTTGTTCACATAGTGAATAGCATATATGCAATTATGTAAAAGCATTATCATCAAATTAATAAAGACCCTCACTGCCTGCCTGACATTTCTATGCTAAAGGCGTTTCCACAATTCCTGATGTTCTATGTCCTTGACTTTGGGAAACTGACACTCCCATATTACTATCACTTCATAGATCAGTAATTCTAAACCCAAACTAAAAATTTGAAGTCAATTTATAGAATTACTCAATAGCAGAAATTCAGAGCCATATACTTTGTAGTGGAAAATTGTTGTGATGTAAAAGCCTGCAACGTTTCCCCTTAGGGTTTTTATTGGTTTAACTTTCACGAGCACCCCACAATATACCTGACAGGTTAGGTAATTAGGTTAGGTCTCTGGTTTTAACGAAAATTGACTAAATGCAAAGGTTTTCAAAGCTTAGATTAAAAAAAAAAATACAAAAAATGCCAACTTAAATACGTCTCGTACAACTGTGTCATGCATGGTTGTTGAGTACAGAAATAGACTTCTGATTTTCTGCTGCTCGATTTCCATTTAAGCCTCGAATTTGGGATAGTTTCAGCGTTCACAATGATCTAAAATTTTGCTTTGAGGTACAGACTTAGTTTACATCTGTGATTTGTTTTTCAGACGAGAGGTGAATTAAACGTACTGACCCCCCCCCAATAAGAAAAAAAAAAACTAGTACTGTTGTAGTGTTGTCATGCGACTACACCCCCCCAAAGAGCCCCCCTTGACCAACCCAGTGATTCAGATTGCCAGATTTATACTGGGCGTTGTCCATGTGATTTTCTTCTTTGCTGCCCCCTGTGATGGTGATTGATTGACACCCACTCCCAGATGAAGCAAAGACATTTTCCAAACCTTTAAGCAGCACTGGCACATTTTCACAAAGTATGAAATTTCTTCAATGTGCATCACAAATGATAGTCTAGCCATTGGAAGAATAGCAGTGCATATACACATAAAAATAAAAATACTCAAAAACAGACAGGGACGTTGATAAGAGGTTTAAAGACCTCCAGGTAATTTGTAGGCTAACTTTTAAGTTTTCGGTAATTTAATCACACAAATGCCTGTAAATTACATGAATATCGATAGATCGTACTCATTGATATTAAAACCCAAAGTTCACAGACCAGTCAAACAGGGTGCATCGAACCCATGGGAAAACATGCAACAAGCCATCCGGTGTGCGTTGATTGTGTAAAATGCAATTTCCGTGGTCGTGGGGTGAGGCAGGGCACTATTAAGGGAGAAAACAGGCCCTATGCCGGCTACCCAAGAAATCACAGATTTTGGCAGAGACACTAATAGACAATCTACCGATGGGGTGGTGACCCCTAATTATTAAATTGTTCTGTTTACCCATAAGGACTCTGATTTGGTCTTAATAATGTCAGGTGAGGGCCTAAGTATAAAAGCCAAAAAACAGCGATTTGAAAAATCTTGAGGGACCGCACTATTTTTCAAAAGTGCCAGGTCTCTTTAACAAGGCTGAAAATGGATGTGATAATACATTGCTTGGGCCTTAAATTTCAATGGGGTAATTAAAAAAATTGAACTTTCTTTCTGACCAAAGTCTCAATTTTGAGCGAGTAAAGTAGGGGAAGAAGGTTTTCAATCGGATCACCAATCTGTAAGATAAGAGTATTGATGAGTGATTGGAATGGTAGCAAGGAATTAAGAAGAGCATCAAACTAGACAACTCCAGGAGACTATGTCCGTTACGTATGATGAAGTATGCACATGTCGAGTTGTTGTTGGCCTTTGACCCTTTCATTTTGCCATCGAGGCCTAATGATGGCATATATAATGTTAGATCCATTTATGTTGGATTGTTTGACCTTGTGACCCCTATGCTCGACTTCACTTAAGTCTATGCTATTGGCTCACTTAGTTGTCAGTGGGTTACTGTGGACCACTTTTCACTTGTTGTTATTTGATGCCTACAAGCTGGCTCGTATGTAGGTCAATTAAGCTTCTTTATATTTGCCCATAGATGACCCCCATTTGACCTTTGACCCCCATATTGTGCACATAAGAAATGAGCTTTCCCAGTGGTTCTTGTGAACACATTTGACATAAATATCTACTTGGTTGATGGTTTATAGCGTTTTTGCATATTAATTAGCTCCTTTGCATAATCTTACACGGTAGGACCTACCGTGGCGGCCAAATTCGTCACATGATCGTCTCAACATTATCCGAACTTTGGCACAGAATCAACTATCCAAGTGTTATCCGATTTTGAGATATAGCATTTTTGCCATTATTGTGTCATTAGATAATGCCGCACTTTTGAAGTGAATGAGTTCCGTATTTAATTATGTGTACATGCTGTATACACTGACCAATGACGATGCTCATGCAGAATTTTCAGCAGAGCGCCACCTTATCTGTAGAAGAAGTCGGCTTCCAAGATTTTGTTTTTGAGAAGGTCTTTGACCCTACGAGAGGGTCAAAGGTCAAATATTACACCCCTGTGTTGTAGCTTGGGGTCAGTGGTCTTCGTTTGACCGATTTGTAAGTAAATTGGAGGGTTCAGCCCAAATGATACGCTCTCGACAGTGGTGGTATGAGTTGCAAAAATATTGGGCGAGACGATAGTCGAGCCCAATATTTTAAAAACTCATAGCGATACCAATAAATTGGGCGCAAATCATACAATTTTATCATGATAATGAAAGGTCCCGATATTCTGCGTTTCTATCGGACCCTCAAAGCATTGAATAATGGTCAATATCGGCCCAACCGTTTGGCAGAAGAAGGGCAGAAGAAAAAAACAGGCGATAAATGGAAGTGAGTGCGCTGGATATGGTCGGAGAATAGAGTAGCGATAGTATAAGATTATGCTAACAGCCATAAGCAGAAGAACTATGCCCCGTTTTCACGGGGTCATCATAGTAATGAAAATGTCTCAAAGTAGGGGTCAAACTGTTTTTCAAGCAAGTCAAGTTTTGGTAGTGTTTGCACTAAATGGCAACATTTTAATGAGATTGATATGACCGAATTGTTTTTCTACCTATTGATGTGGTGTGTTGGTACGTCACAGCGGAGCTAAATCTCATACGAGCCCTAATAAGCGTTTCGTTGACCTAACACTACAGAAAAGGTTTGACACCATAACTTGTTAGTATAAACCCTTTAGATAGTGCCAGGTGGTAGTACCTCAAATTGTGGTAGGCACTTTTTTGCTACAGGTTATAATAGAACATACCCTCAATAACACTGAAATGTCAAAAATACGGGGTAGGGAGAAATGTTAATGACAAGGTGATAGAATTTACTTGGTTATTACGTCATCACTAGTCCTAAATACATACAAATATCATGTTGTTTAGTGCAATGGTACAGTACAGAAGGCTTATGAGTCAAAATATACCTGAATTATTTATCTTAGGTACTTCCATTCTTAAATACACAGCTCTTGCCTAGCCCCATCGTCTACTGAGCCTTTTCTATAAACACTTTACAAAAGGGGCGGGTTGGTGGGTAGACTTTTTGTGATATTTTCTATAAATTGCCTATTGCATGATGCCTGAATTTGATACCTATGTTATAGCTCTTGCCGTCTCCTCTATACAGGAGACAAAAATAAGAACCACAATGGCAAATGTTTACGTTACTATGACGTCATAAGTGAGGCCCGCACACTCCCCCCCACAAATATGTAAAATCACGGCAAATTAACAAAATTGGTTTGAATTAAAAATCCCTAGATAGAAGCATTCGATTTGAATCAATTTTTCGGATAAATGTTTATGAAAACAAATGTGTTCGGTATAGATTTGGTACCGAAACAATAAGTTTTAATTCAATAACTCATAATTGTAATACAAACATTGGAGGACGGATTATGCCCAACACCGCGCCTTTTTTGGGTAGGGGTGTGCGGTCGGATGTTCAGATCACTTAAAAGGAAATATACCAAAAATTAAAACGAATTGTACCTTCCTTTTACCTAAAATTTGTGAACCATCGGATCTATACCTGTGACATTAAAAAGTGCTCTCTAATATACGACCCCGCAAGACGAAACCCGCTTCAAACCATAACCTCACATGCATAAAAAGTGTCCCTGTGAGTTATGAATTCTTTTCTCAGAGCGACCAAGGATGATGGACCTGGATGAAGGCACTGGAATGATGAACCTAGTGCAAACATACTTTGATGGTGGTTGAGTGAAACCAGAGCTGAAGAAAACTGAGTGGATATTTTACACACTTCGGTTGGCAGATGTAGATTCATTATCATGTTATCCTAAACATACAAGGGCCTATGTTGTATCAGACATAATAGCTACCCTTTCTTATAACCAAATATTCAAGACAGACAAGGAGGCCACCATACGTAATATACAAGAAGGGAGGACTGAAAATTATACCCTTCTCGTCCACACATTTCCACACCCCCATGACCACTAATTGTCCTTCCGGTTGACACTCTAACCCATCCGGTATTTGAGGTTTAACTCAGCTCAATCTTGGCAGAAGGTGCCATGTTGAAATGCCTCAATGCCATAATGTCGTTTTGAAACTAACGGTTTGTTACAGTTATTCGCCCGTTTTGAGTCCCTTTTATAGTTATTTGCACGATTCGAGTCCCGCTTTTTTTACTCTTATGTTAAAGTTAAAACGATGTGTTTAAAGAACATTGTTAACAGTGTATCCAATGGTAGAATACGCCCATTGAATAAGTCTCTCCAACTGAATGCATCACCAGTTTACACGGTCATTGAAAATGTATTGGGATGTTGGCAATCTTGGGCAGGAGATAGTGTCATCACTTTTGATCTGTCGATCTTATGAAGTGTCTAGGGACTTTCACATTCTTAAAACTTTCTACCTTCACTACTGTATGAAACACCTCTCAGCGGTAAAAAGGTAATACAAAGAACTCTGAGGTATATGGTAGCGATACAGTTGCAGCAAAGCCAAGGCTTACAACTGTGTGGTGCGACACCAATATTTAAGATGTTCAACCTTCAATGAAGCATTTAAATCCAGTCGCAGTCCAGTAGAAGTGACAGTCAAATAAGTTTCAGTTGTTAGCGCAGTTCATTGGGGCAGAACTCTCGGGAAATTGGGCCATACACCTCTAACTAATGACTGCTAGACCCCTCGTTGTGTCAATGGATAGAAAAAACTGTTTGAGAGGAGGTACCTTTGTATCTTACTGATATGGACTTGCTGATGGAGGGGCATTTGTAGTGTAATACAGAATTTTACTTGGCAAGTCATTCAAGTCGTTTAATGCAGTCGTTTGCCCAGGTTTGGATAGATAGGCTTTAGAACATTCAATCAACTTAGATGCCTAGGCCAAAGACAGCATTATTGCATGAGTAACAAACAGAAGCACGTGAATGCTTGCTGGGTTTTGACAATTCACCAAAGAGCAGTTATAGCAACAGCCATGAAGGGTATATGTGACCTGCAACATATACTGTGGTAATTTTACTGCACATAAAGAAGTTAACTACCTCCACAGACGAATGATGTCAGGAGCTTTTGGTAACTTTACATCTGAATGACAAACTCATTCTGACTGAACGAGGTAGATGAATGTGATACCATCAACATGGCTAAGATAGTTCAATGCCCCAGAACTCTGCGACAGGCAGCTTTGAACTCCAGTTGATTAGGGAACCTTGCAGAGGTAAAGATGTGGAACAAAGACTGAAAACTACTAAGTTTCTGGGACCCCATGCAGCATTTGAAAATCAAGACTTTCGCCACACTAGCGAAAAAGAAGTGAAAGAAGCGTATGAAAAGGCTCTTTACAGTAAGTGCTGATAGAGACCTTCTTAGCCCATTTGGGATCAATGCCACGGCTAGGATATCCGATTGAAGACATCCTCTCCAATGAACTTAACACAATACTATTAAATCGCACATGATGATGGAAGTCTTTGAAAAGAAAAAAACAAGACCGTATACATGTAGAGTTACAAAAGCCGTCTGAAAAGACAGTCGAATTACGCTTATCCAGCCAATCAAATGGACGCTTGTTATAATGATGAGGGCATGTCGACGGCTACACAGTGACAGATTGGTAAAGGCTGGTGAAGCTACGAATTGGGAGCTTGCCTTCATAAACAAGGACCTAATGGCTTGCTTAACTGGGTTGGAATGGTTGCCAACGAGTTGATATGGTATTTGACCGTTACCAAGAGACATAGCTTAAAGCTAGCGAGGGTAGCAAAGGAGGTGCGTACGCTCATTAGAAGTCAGGATTGACGGTTCAACAACCCCTATTAAAGAAATGGCCTTAGAGCATAAAAAAGTGTGCGATTTTCCTTTACAGTTCTTTTTCTGTTCTTTCTTGTCGTATCCAAAAAGTATTCTCAAATATGATCCAGCCAGAGATGGTATAATGCCTGGCTGCTTCACCGAATTCCACAAGTTCCTTGTCTGTGCACTGTTGCCTATAAAATTGGGCAGAACCAAGCGATATTCCATTGTCTGTAGTGCTGTTCCACAACAACAAGTCGTATCCTGATCTGACTTCCACCTGTTGTCTTGGAGGGATACCACATGATTTTCCTCATAAGGAGTGAGTTCATGCAAAGCATTGAAGAGTTCCTCTTCGACAACTGTGAAGACTGCTCTTGTGCGGCTAATTCCAAGACTGTCTGCACGTAGATAAAACGACAGGTTCATGCACTTCTAGGTTGGTTCGTGGGATAACAGGAGAGAGGTACGAGCCCGCTCCCTTGGGGTAGTCCTTCTTGAGCTTACGCCATCGGCTCTTTTCGCTCCTAGCCTGAACAAAAGACATCCTGTTTGCAAGCAATCCATTGATGAGTTCAGGCAAAGGTCAAACGGATGTCCTTGGTGGGTTCCCAAAATCTTATGGAGTAAGCATCTGGATTAACAGTGTCATGGAAATCAAATAGCCCAAGAAGTATTGAAGGAGACCCAGCGGCTAGTTATTGGTGTTGCCTTTAGCGATTGGACCAGCATTTTCAGTCACCCAAGGTGAATGTGTTACTATTGAATGGTGAGATCTGACCATGACGAAGCAGACACCACACTTTGGGCATGTCAAACCTGCAGCTTAAATGCACTAGAGGATGTTATTCAATCACCTGACACTGATTGATGTTCTTTATGTATTTATACAATCACTTGATTGGTGAAGAACTATGGTCCCGCATAGAGGTAAAAGATTAACTCAAAGACATCAACTGTATAGTGTTTAAAAAAACCAGTATGCTATGCCTTTCCTTGAATTCCATGCCATTCCCAAACAAAAGGGGTTTTTTTGATTCAAGTAGTTCATTATTGGGCATTGTGCAGTGAAGTGCACCAAGAAAACTTGGCAAGAGAGTTGGAGAAAGAAACTTGTCCCGAAGGATATTAATATTGAACTTGCAATCAATTTCTTTGTAATCTATCCCCTAACGTCCCTTACACCTTCAAAAAACTCACCTGACAAAAAAAAACGGAGCGTACCCCTGCCTTGGCGTAGTAAGAAAATTTGCTCTAGATATGACAACAAAAATACCGCTATTTCACTTTTGCCAAAAAAGAATTCCTCTATAGGGACGTTAGGGATATACAACAGCAGAAAGGGATGGAACTTTCTTGTGTAAGAGGATGTACCTAGAAAGTGTCCATATCCATTTCTCCAGCCTTCTTGACTTTAAAAAGTCACTAGGATTGGGAAATCTTTTGATATTGTACCATTAGTTCCTTCCTAAAAGGGGCATGTGAGAGGTCAACAGGAACAATAAATTAAAACAAAAATCTGATAACTTTATGGAATGAAATTTGTCTTTTTTTTAATATTGAAAAAATGTATGCATTTGTTTTGTATACTCAAATCTAATTTTGATGGTATTTCCACCAGAGCTCAAGTCCAAAATCAATAAATCAATCAATATCAATCAATATTGCTAGTATTTATTTGATCGAGGTGCCACATGACTCCTGGCAATTCCCCTGTACTTTCAGTGAAGCTTCAATGTCACAGCCGATTTTGTTCTCTTGTATCTTATTTTTAAACTTTGAAAGATCATATTAGCGAATGCCAAATGTAGACTTGGGTACACATAGATCTTCATATTGTACCCATAGATATGTATTGATTGGCTTCAAAAGGAAGGTGGTATTTTTGGGGAATTATGTAGACATCAATTGATGCCTAAAATTCTAATTTAAAAGCTGTAGAAGCTGGGATATAGCCTTTTATGTTTCCCCTACCCTAAAATTGTGCTTTATTTCATACTGTTGGAGGTCGGTTCTAAAATGACCCGTAGCGAAAAAGTGCTACCACAATTTGATTGTACTACCTATCTAGCACTGATCCAGGAGGTCTATACTAACAACTTATAGTGTCAAACCTTTTCTGTAATGTTAGGTAAACGACACCATTTTTAGCAGGTCGTAGCTCCTCCACTATGTAGAGCAGAGAAACAGTATATAGAAATACCACAAGGCATGATGTTGCCATGGTTACTGCATGCAGGTATTTTGTTGATCATATCAGGATGTATGGGACCCAGTGGAACTCCCTTGTCTTAGTGTGCTCACACAGCTGTTTGAAAGTCTCTGTTATATGACGAAATCAGAATAAAGCATATAAAGGGCGATATAATTTTGACGCCTGATTTGAAGCATTTATTCCACTAGCTAAATTCTGTGCAAATTTTAGGGAATTTCTCTGTGGGCAAATCAGATTTGTATTAAAATGTAGTTAACACAGATCTTTATTGAGGTTGTGGAGATTGGGCAATAAAACGTGCAAATCATGATTTGAGTAGACCTGTGAATGTTATGATTCTCACCCGTCTTATTGTGCACACATGATAACAATTGCGTCCTCCCCATATCGGATGTCAGGATTCTATGACCAATGCTCAAACCCAGTTGCTTAAAAATGTTGTTAATGGCAGATATTTTTGAAATATAATTTTTGGTGTAGTAGACCTAATTAAAAATAGTCATCTAGAACTAAAGATAGTCATCTAAAATGCTTAATTCCAAAGTTAGAGATAAATCAGATTTTCCGTTTTCATGCCGTAAACATTTGTGCACAGTATAACAGTGCCACAGGATACCGTGTATAACAAAAATTCCGGATCCAGAATTTTATAACAAAGCTGTGATTTTCTATACTAGCGGGAGGCCCGCTAGCTGAGTGAATGGGAGCGATCACTAAAATAGAAGCGATCACTGAAACTGAAGCGATCACTGATACTACGGCGACACCACCTCAAACTCCCATAATAAATTACCCGAGTCGCAACATTCTTAACACTTTTAATAACTCAAGTTCCTTTAGTTCCCGTCCTGTAGCTCATGTAGGTACCGTTTTCTAAGGAAACGTCAATATTTAATCCCGTAAAACTTTCTGTATACATTTTAATCATCTTTTCAAAACAACTCCCGTGTCACAATCCATAGTTTCCGTCATACCAGAACCAAAGCGAACTAATGACATGCTATTGATCATTTTAACCCTGTAGTCGTAGTTCTCATTTTCTAAATAATAAAACGTTATTATTTCATCCCATATATCTTTTTAGTGTTTAACCTTTTAATCTCAAAAGTACTCCCCATGTGCTATGCTAACCCGTATAGTTCCTGTTATAGCCACAATTTGTTTCTCACAACTCCTCAAACTCCCATATAAAGTTACCGTCAACCTGCAGTTTATGACCCTCCTCTGGCTTCTTTCTTCCAGTTTTCTTTCTTTTTCACTGTATCATCAACATCTCCTCTACAAATTACGTTTTCTCTCTCATTTCGTCTCCCTCAACCATCTCTCCCCTCTTAGTCTAGCAGATTATATGGGTTCCCATGCACCCCCCTTAAAACTAAATTCTAACATGATTTTTAGAATCTCTACGACATCTACTTAAAGAATTTTGATGTTACCAAAATCAAATATTGTTCCACGGGGTCCGTTTGGCGGCCATCTTGGCCCATTACAGAGGGCTCCCCGTAATCTAACAAAGTGGTTCAATTTAGTTGAAAAAACGTATCTCAATATCCGTCTCATCATAACCGGAACTCAGAAAATATATAGTTTGTCATATCTGTGATGTTCAGTTAAGAGATATAGAGGTGAAAATGTGATAAAGGTCATTGAAATTTTGATTGGTCATTGCACATTTTCCTCTCATCCGTCACCCACCCAAATACCCTTACAAATTACATTTTTAACTCGGTCTCTCGCTTTTCTGGGGTGTTCTTCCTCTTTCTCTTTCTCGTATGCACACATATTCCACCTCTCATATTTCTACATCCCTCAACATTTGCCCTCTACAAATTACGTGTTATCACTCTAATGCCAGTCATCTCTCGGGACCCCCATCTAGCCATCTCTTCCCTGCACCCTCTCTGGATCTCTTTCTTCTCTCCTACTATCTCGATCTCTATCTCTTCAACATTCACCTCTACAAATTAGACCTACGTTTTCTGTCTCACTCGGTCTCGACTATCTCTGTCGACCAACTATCTTTCCACTAGCTCCTTCACATTCTCTGCTCCTCCAACCGCAGACCCTAGTCCCTGTCTCTCACGATACCCTCTCTCACTCTTCTCAGTCGGCATCTCTCTCTAAACTCTTCCAGTGGCGTACAGACGGGGATGCGTAGCAACAGAGTAACAGACGATCACGCAAATCAATCGCACGCAGTGCCATGCACGATGATGCTTCACGACAGCGCGTGAACGCGAGTGATGCGAATCACCCACGGTCGTCAACATTGCACGATAAACATACCGGTCGTTGGCAAACAGTCGTGTTTAAAATAAAATACGCACGGAGCGCTGTGAAAGCATCAAGTTATATGATTGGGCGAGGTCTGCCGGTGCTACGCTGCTGGAAAAAGAAGGAAACGCAATAAAGATTCCCAATCGATGGCGCTCCCCATGCCAAGTTGCGTTTTAATAAATAGATGAAGGACTTCGATTGAGCTAGTTATTTAACACAGTTAATAGTATATGGACAAGCGTTATGTACATGCCAAAAAACATGATTTGTTTTGAAAAATGAGTGAGCCCTCAGGAAATCTCTGGTCAGCTTTAATATAATAAAATCACTATTTTTGCATGGGGACTGTTTGCAGCTAGTGGGGGAGGGAAGGGGGAGGGATGGGGGAAGGGGGACTTTTCAACTTTCTCCCTCTGAATAATCAGGCTGGCTACACACTTGCATTGGGGTCAAACAAAAGCAAATATTTGCACAGGGTAGCAGCGTAGCTACGGGGGGGGACTTACCATCTAAGAATGACTAGCTGGCTACTCTCGCCGTGCATGGGTTAAACTTTTTTTTAAACAGCTCGTGTGTAAGTTGGTCAAAAGGTAAAGACACTATCAGTGATTGGCAAAATCAGAAAACTTGAAAAAAAATATCAAAATAGATTTTTGCAGTCGGTAAACAAAGTAAGGTATCCTAAATACCTGCAAATGATAGGACCAGAAGCAACCTAAAAAGGACAAAAAAACATGTATCAGTCATTAGTCCCAACGGCATACATTTAGAGCAATTCACAAGAGATAGGAGAAGAAATAGATGCGTATGAAGAAAATGTTGGAAAACCAGCAAGTAAGTATACTTTAAATGGCACAATCAGACAATTTGAGGTTGTGGACTTTGTCTATGCATGATTAGCTCATATATTGCTAACTCTGAGAAATTGAAAAAGAATGCCAACTTTAAAAGATGGTTATGGTTGAGTTGATTATGTATATAGAAACATTGTGTTATGTTTGTGTGCTATTTTTACTGGAACCAATTTTGGGGTGAAAATTGACTGTAATGTAAAAGGGGACAGACCTGAATACATGGGAAACGAGTGCATTTCTCTTTCTACTTCTTGATTTCGGCTACAAAACTTCCAAATTTACTAATTAAAATGCCCCAAATTGCACATGATAATGGAAGCGCAGAATCTGGAAGTTTTGGACCCTAAACTTCATTGCTCTTAAACCTAATGGTACCACTCAAGAAATGCAGTAGTTAAACTTGTTACGTGTTTTTAATCATATTGTACTTTTTGCCAAACATTAATCCTCATTTGCTTTATCAAAAGTTTTCAGTCCAAATTCTGCAGGCTATTTAGTCAAACTCCTCCTGAAAGAAAATTCTATTTTCTGCTAGTCTTGGGAAATCTTGTGATTGAAAATGAAAAATGCGGATTCTATATATTGAGGAAATGAGGAAAGTTAAAAAAAATGTTGATTTTGGATATAAAACTGCATGGAACTCTTGTTAAAAGTGCAATGAAGAGATTTGCAGGGGTGGCAACCCCCAAAATATTGTTGTCCATATAGAATTTCATAATAGATTAGAACCCAATAGATTTCTTACTTGTATTGGCTACAAAAAAGCCTAAAAGAAAAGGGAGAGATGAGGAAAAACAGTGATTTTGATTTGCTTTATTTCATGTAAACATAGGCTGAATTTCGTATTGCTATTATACCAGAACTTGAAAGAAATTTCAAATTTTGTACCCAAAGAAACATTGTTCAGCTTAATCCTTCAGGATGATGCTATTTGTGATGGTGGAAAGGCTTTACATCAAGGGCAAAAAAAAAAAAAAACCAGTATTTTCGATTTTTTTAAGGGACACCTGATAATGTGAATCTTCTCGTTGCACTTTTAAATTAAGATTGGGATGATGAAGATTTGCCAGGGCATGGTATTCACCGTGGGTATGCATGTGTTTTGTGGGGTAATGTACTGATCATTGCAAAAAAAAAGTTGCACATGTACACCATTGTGATTTACCAGAATTTGTTTATGACACCAGGAAACACCCCCGTACGGTTAGGGTTTAAAACGGAAATTGCGGTATAATAAAATAGAAATTTATTGAACGTGCTGTATTTACGAAAATGTAATTTCATTAGCCTTGTCGGATGCATTGTATGATGCTTTTGTTTATAGCCACTTGGTAGCTTTGCATTGTATTTTTGGCTTTTCACTGGTTACAAGTATGTGTGGGTATCAAGTATGTGTTGCTTACATTTGACAAGACAGAACAATTGACCATTGTTTATGGTTAAATGTTTGGTTAGGTGGTGAAATTGAAAAAAATATGGAGCAGCATAAGAAATTGTGGAAAAAAAATATCCAGCAAAAAATGAATCTTGCATGAAGGTCACAACAATGTAAATAAAAGAAAGTTTACAATTTGAAACACTACAAAGGAACTAGATCTGTGCTTTCCATTTAATAATCAGTAGGGAAAAAGTGGGCTTATGTACACAAAATACACCGTGGGCCTTTGACCTCTAACTTCAAGCTAACTGTGTTATAGTGTCAGATTGACAGCCTGATAAAGGTGTGCAATTCAATAGTCTAAATTCTTGTGGCACATTCATTTACCAGTGTATTCAGAAAGTACACATTGTTTTTTGGGGTTTTGATGCATGAGTACTACCAAAATACCCAAGGTCAATTATGTTTGCACATGTATGTTACTGCTCTACTGGACCATGTCCTTGGTAGATTGAGGCTGTTGTTGTAGGCAATTGTTTGGTTTTAGGTTTAAAACCTAAATGTCAAGTTACAATGGTATGTAGAGTGTTGGTAGAGGCGGGTCACCTGTATTAAACAGGATCAGGAAGAAAGGCTCATTTCCACTTCTAGTTCTATGCAAGAATTTGAGGTATATTTCCATGTTGGTGTAGTTCAAGGTAAGGTTGTTGTTATAGGGGAAAAAAGGTTTTGTTTGGAGATATTAGTCATCAGAACTCATCACTCCAGCGAAATTGAGTTGCATTAATAAAGGAAGACTATCAGGATTTGCTAAAATCAGGAAATAAGAGCAAAATGTAGAAATCAGTTTTTGCATATTCTGTAATGTATTCCTCACAGCCCGGAAATTATAAAAAACCATTTTACGGCGCTATCAGTGATTTGTAATCAGGGGGGGAAATAAAATTTTGCATGTCCAATAATTGCTAACATGCCCTGCCTGTAAATGATCAATCAAAGGCAACCTAATAAGGACAAAATGGAATTAATCCTTACTCTCCATACGGGGGACACTTACAACACCGTATGAATGGTGTGATTTCATATCTTCGAAAATGTTTGGACTTTGGCTTTATGTCCCACTACACTTAATTACAAGCTCATACACATAGAAGCAAACAAACCAAAGATCAAAATAACTTGTAATGGGTGGAGAAAAGGATTTGTTTATTGATGCCTTTGATAAGATAATTAAACACCAGAGTTCGATTGCTGATTTGAGATGTTATTAATGGTGGTAAGGGGTAGTGTTATGCACATGTTGTATCTCAAGAGTGGGTCTTAAAAGGGTCATCTAGGTCATCATTAGAGGTTGTGGCGGAAAAGGAGACCTCATGTACCTTGTGCACAAAACCCAGACAGCAGATGCTACATCATTCGGGGAACATTGGATTTGTTGTTGACCTCAGGTATGTGTAATTGTAACTCTAGTCACAATTTTTATTCCTCCTTCTGATGCTTCACCGAAAACAGATGTTTGCTAGATAGTATGTACAGGGTCCTCGGTGAGGGTCCCAGAACTCCAACTGGTGTGTGTACCAAGGATATTCTTTATCAATTCTCCATTACATTTATAAATAAACATTCACTAAAGTGCCTATAGTCGTGTCCACACGGAGGCTGAAACTCCAGAGTTTACAAAACTCTGGAGTGTCGATCAGGGTTTTTGACCGTATGGACGCATCCGAGGTTTTACACTCCGGAGTTTTATCGAGGGTCTAGCGGGGTTTTATCCCCCTAAAAAAACTTGGGGGTGAAACTCATACTCCGATAACACTCCGGAGTGTTTTGGAGTGTCGTGCTGTGTGTACAGCTTCGGGGGATAGTGAGCGGAGGTGACCTCGATAGGTCAAAATTCCTGTGCTTGAATATCATGCGGGAAAGTCCACAGCTTCCAGTATGTTGACTTCCGGTCTACACTCCGATATGAGATGTGGAGGAGAATGGTCAGGGGGATGATTTCAGAGTTTTGGCCATCGTGTGGACACAATTTGGAGTGAAGTAAAATAACTGGATTAAATTTTCGCCTCCGTAGTTTCAAACCCTTGGAGTTTTGTGACCGTGTGAACATGGCTTATGTTATATTCAAGGAAAAAAATAAACAGTCAGTATGCCAGTCAGCTTTAACAATTAAAAGCAAACATGGTAATTAGTAATTAGACAAATCAATTCAAAACTATACCATGCTCATAGTGACACAAATGCTATCAATTTCTAGAAAGTGAAAGGGTTGGTTTATCTTTTTAATTGGATAGGATAACACAACTTGGAACTGATAATTGCCATGAACTCCTGTAAAGGTCATTTCCTGTTTCATTAACTAGGCCAGAGTACAGTGGTAAACCCATGTACAATCCACACTGACAAACTGACAGTGTCATATTAGTTGTATTTAGACTAGTCGGAGGTAAGCGTGTGTCAAAGTCTGGTTAGATCACAGTATCTCTAGAGAATAAGCCTCTGAGCTCGTACTGAAGATGCACTTTGGTTTAATTAAAGTTAACGCAACCTTAACCCGAGGTCGCCCGTGAAAATTTCCTGCGAAGATTTCTCTTTAGCGCAATATAACTGGATAAGTGTTGTGTGCCTAGGCTATATCTGTCAAAGGTAAGAGCTTGTTCGAATCAGCAATAGGCTAGGCTAGAGGGCACTGTTAGTCATTATCATGTTTTGGGGAGTCCAAGTGTGGGAAAATATCGGATCCAAAACATGATAATGATAAAATTGGATGATTTACGCCCAATATTAATTGGTCTCGCTATGAGTTTTAAAATATTGGGTGAGACGCAGTCGAGCCCAATATTTTTGCAACTCATAGCTCAACCAATTAATTTGGGCTTAATCGATCCAATTTTATATCAATAGAGGGCTACATGTAATGTGTTCAAGCAAAATAGGTCAGAAGTCGACCAAAATCAATTTTGGTTTTTGGTGTTTTCTTGAAGAGCATTATTTAAGCTATTATGTAGTGAAAACCCTGTTGTAATAGGACATATGGATCCTAAGATATGGTATTTTGAATGCTAATGCCTTGAAAATAAAGAAATGTAGAAAATAAGATTAAAATTTGCAGTAAGTAGTTGAATAAACATAACTTTAAAATATCTTAATTTTGACACATTTATCCTTGAATTTTAAGAACAACCTTCGCCACTTAATAGACAAATCCTGTAACAATTTCTGTAAAAAATCAATGCCCATATTTTTACCTCTGTGCACCTATTTTGGATCATGTCAGGCGCGTAGCCAGCCCGGTAGTTCCGAGGGGGCAATTTCCGGGTAAGTGCAACAACAAATGTTCGATTCACAAGAAAAATTTCCCGGTCGGAGGGCAAAAGAATCCGAAAAGGGCGGCTGAATTTGTTAAACTGAATATCCCCTAAGATTTTTTTCACAGGGGGCAGTCTGCCCCCTTTGCCCCCACCTGGCTACGCCACTGGATCATATCTCAAAAACTTGTTTAGCTACTTCCAACAGGGATCCTAAATAAATTGGGATAGGACACTCGCTCAAGTCGAGGAGTGCATACTGCATGAAATCTGTAGCTTATCGATCGGCGGTCGTACATGGCACTGTAAAATTTATGCTACGTCATCTACGTCATACTGCATAAATTATTAGCTAATTAGGTAGCTTATCGAAATTGGTGGCGCTATTACTATCTATCGAAATTGTCTATATGGGTATTTGTACATAGTGTCACCGGCCTGCTTCCAATTCATTTGCTAGTTTGGCTGATTCGTATGTTTAAAGGCGCTTGTTGCGATTTATGTCTATTGTGTTCTCTACTTGATATGAGAACCTGGCACTTGCACATATGCCCCATCAAGTTACGTGGGAAACAAACTTTACGTGTTTATGTTAGAAGCAGTAATGCATATTGCAAAGCCCTATTCAATACTGTGCTAATATTGATGGAATAGAGGTGGGTGGCTTGATCATGATCAAAAGTTTCATATTATGATGTTTTAACAAGTCAATGTCTTGACATGAAAACATATCACCAAAACATCTGATTACAAATTTTGAGTTAAATCAGCCCAGCCATTTTGGATAGTAGAAGCAAAAATACATACTAAATTGGACCATAGACACTGTGTGTTAATAAATGTGGAATACCACACCTGTGAGACATTTTTGTTCCTAAAATCAAAAGGAAACATTTCCTGGGCCTAAAATTTCACCGGGGTAATGAGTAAAATATGAACTTTCATCTGATACCAAAATCTCCATTTTGATGGAGTAAAGTGGGGGGACGAGGTTGTCGATCGGGTCACCCACCTTTAACCATTAAAATGGCGTTTTTTGGTTTATATTCTTGGGAATGAATTGAGGGCTCAAATTTCAGGACGACAATTAGAAAAAATTCATCTGATATATTATTTAATCGATACTACTTCCTGGTAAATCGGGGGGGGGGGGCCCAAAGATGATCAGAACATGCACCTTTAACCAGAGCTGGCATTTTGTGAAGTTAACACAAGCTTTTATAGATGAGCACAACATCCATGTAAGCAGCATATTTGAAATATTTTTCACAACCGCCTGACATACAGTGAGAAAAAAACTGTCTGAACGTGGCTGTCGTACATTTCTTGTCCCAAAGCAGGGCTGTTGTATTGTGGCAACCAGAGTGGCCCTAACTATTTCCCATACGACCTTATTTTGACTGCCCATTATATTGCAGTTCCTCCATTGTTTACTTGATACTCCCCCATCACTAAGAGCAAACATTTTTATACAACAAAAGTGAAAATGCAGAGGTAATGTATCTAGAAAAGTATGTATTTGTAGTTGTAGGTGATTTGAGGTTGCACAATTTTGGTATAGCAATGGGTCGTTTTTTTTTTCTTCAAAACTTTCTCAAATATGTTGGATAATTAGACAAATTTTCTCAATCAGAAGCCCAAATTTTCTTAAAATTGTTGGAATATTAGTCCAATTTCCTCAATCTGAAGCCAAAAATTTCCAAATTTGCTTAAAATTTCAAAATTTGGAGGAAAAATGGAAAGTTTGCATTAAATTTGTCCCAAAATTTGCATCTCTGGTATAGCTATGGGTCCCTTTTTTGGAAAAAAATGGTAAAGATATGGGACCTAAATCAGAATCTCGGAGGCATGTCTGTACCCAAACCAAACTTGAGAACTACAGAAGTATGATCCAATATTGAAGGATTTTCTTGAAAAAAAAATTTCAAAGGGGAACTTAAGTGAAAAAAAAAATATTTAGAGCAGTGTATTATATCCATTTCAGTCTCCCCTAGCATGTTTTATTTGCACAAAATTATGTTATGGTTGTGTGCTGTTCTTGGTAAAAGTCCAGAATAGAAGGCATAATTTTCTGTGCAGTTATTTATAGTAGATAGCTGGCTGGGCGTGTCATCCTTTTAATGCATCATAGACTTGCTAAATTAGAAAATAAATTAAAAATCAGATTTTTGCATGTCTGTATAAGTATCCTAACATTACAAGTAATAACACTGAAAGCAACTAAATAACGACAAAATCAGATATTTTAGTTATTGTCCGTATGGACACATACATGTACCGCAACGTGCAATTGAATGTAGAATTCCTTTAACACTGTTGTTTTTGTTTTCTTTCTTTTTCGGTCAATTTTTCATTTGTAAAAAATACATTATGAAAATTCTAGAGGCTTATCCTTCATTTTAAGCTACTCCTGCAAATTTCAATTATTTTTACGCTCTCAGGTGGATCACTGTGATAGCACCTTTTAACCCCCTGAGGCATTATCTATCGGCATCTAAGTACTATTTTGATTGGTTACTTGGAAGGTAATATCATGTAATAAGCAAATCAGAGATACTGTAAGAATGGTGGTATGGTTTACACAGAGATACAGAAGTACTTTTTTGATTGCTTACTCAGAGAGCTATCTCATGTTGTGTCCTGTAAGGCTAATGAAAGTTGATTCCCAGTTTCCCATTTCATTTTTTTTCATGACTGAGTGGGGAATGTTTCATTATTCATTATTCATTATTTTCAGATTTTCATTATTGATGCCAAGTTAACTGCAGTGTGCTTTGTTTTGAGGCACGAAACACATACTTATGACCAGGCTTCATTTAAATAAACTTTGGTACACATAGAAGTGCTTTGATAAAGCAGAAATGTTGTTTGCATACACAAAGTTTTCTTGAACACAATTTTTGCCAACTACAATACATGTACATGCAAACAAAGGAAAGCACGTAAGGAATACCTTCCCTTCCTCCTCTATTTTCACTTGCACCAACATGACTCCCATGCTCCGTAAATAAACAAACGTAAATAAAGTTTTAAAAAACCTGGACAAAAAAAAACCACATGGACAAATGAACGAAAATGACAGGTATAGAACGTACACATTGTGGTGTTTGATTTATTTCATAGCAGGGTACATGTGCTAAAACAAATAATGACACAAGAATTTCGTAAATGTAAATTTATTTTTCAATATATATTTATGAAAACCTTCGAAAAAATTGACAGTAAATTTCCTATATCATTTATTTTGAAACGTGCTAAATATAGCGCGTTACCCAGAGCACGGTAGAAATTCCCATTTCAACATAGTCTAGCCTTTACTACAGGCTGTAAGTGTATTGACGTGGTTGAAATGCAGCCTGTCGGAGAGACTAAACCTAGTCTCGAGTCAATGCGCCGTGTGGTATATATCCATTTAAATCATAGTTCACGCAGCATTTTGCAAAGACTACCTAGTCAATCGATCAATTGGTGGTTTAATAGAAAACACACACGGAAGTAGGTAAGGAGCCGGGAACCAACGTAAATTGGTTATTGATCTTAGAAAATGGACGTTTCCGATTTTCTACCCCCTGTCATCGTAAACAGTGCTTAAAATGCATCATTCGTGAGTAAGATCACGTTAAAACGTTTTTGTCTTAAACAGTTGGAAAATATGAAATAATGAATTATTTGGAAATAATGAATTATTTGATCGGCATTTCTTTCTGACCGGAGTCAGGAAACTGGGAATCAACTTCCATTAGCCTAATGAGCCAATCAGACAGATTGTTTTATAGTTGGTAGTGCCCACAAGGTTAAGTATTGAAAGGTTTCCTGGTGGATTGTAGAGGTATGCTGTGTTTATGGTGTTTGGGCAATGCCTACGCTTGTGATTTTGTATTATGGTATGCATCGGGACAATAGGACTTTCAATTGGAGAGTTTCAGACATTCTTGCAATACCTGGTCAACTGTTCGCTTTCAGGTGAATTGGATTATAGCTTGGTGACTGTCAAGGTAAAAACCATGTCAAGCTCATTTCAGGAAATTGAATTGTACTTTTGATTGAGAAATCCAACCTTAACAATAACATTACAGTTGTCATCAATATGTTGATATGATTTGGAAATAGTATCTTCTTAGTTTAGACTGAAAATATATATCAACTTTTATTTCCTCCTGTATAAATAAGGTATTTGATTAAAAAATAGGGAAGTAAACTTGTATAAAAAAGACTGACTTTTAATTAAGACAGTAATTTATTTTGATCCACCCACTGTAGGTTTTCTACCATCTTTTTTGTCACCATAGAGGACTTTTGGTTTAAAGCCACAATCAGTCATTTTTTTTTTGCAAATTCAAAATGCCCATTTTGTCTCTAAATTGATAGTGTTGGGTCATATCAACAGCTTATATTACTGTTCTTTGAGAATAACATACACTAAAGCATTTTAAAGCAGTCCTGAAGATGCCATTTATGACTTTTTTCCCGATCTGAAAAAGTCGGATCCCTACTTTTATTAGTAAACAAAGCATAAAAATCATAATTTCTTGACAAATACGGCATGTTATGCTTACAAACTTACAGGGGTCTTTACTACAAGAATTTCCAATACAACAGTGCAAAAAATGCACTTTGATGAAAAAATAGGGGCAAGATTTGTTTACATTTTGAAAAAAAATCCTGATAAAGTAGAAGCTACCATTCCTTTTACAATATAAGCATATTTTATGCATATAGTGTGTTCTGAATCTGAGAGTGTACCACGCACTGGCCGGTGATTGGGCGCAAGTGCACCTTGACAACAATCGCCGATGCTAAGTGGCTCAATTGAGCGCAATCTGTGCAAAATTTTCATAGCTCTGGCCTCGTAAGTGGGACGATGAGCGGACTACGATTAAAAAAGAATTGCAGCTTAGACTTTAGTGGCTTTAACTCCGGATTAAACACCAACAAGAGTTTTGCTTTGTAAGTGAGGTATTTTTGAAAATTTGAAAATATGGCTTCACTCTTCGAGAGATAATTTATTTTAATATGTAGAGCAAAATGTATTGCAATGCATGATGGGATTGTATTTAATCTCCTCAATACAGCATCCATGCTTTATTGTGGTTAATTAAAGCTGCCCCAGTCAAGTAAACCATACCGTCAATCGGAAGCAAGTTGTTGATTTCTGACTGAGTACGATGTAAGCTGATTGCATTCAATCACATGAGACTGGTGAAGTTGTTGAAAGTGAATGTCATGAGAAGTCTTAAGCCAGAATAAAAAATGTTATGTTATTCGCAGTGGTGAAATGTAAGCTTGCTTAATTTCAATAAACCACGCTATAATTTGCTTCTTATTGAGTTCAATTTCAGCTAAATGTTTCTCAAATGACATTTTCTTAGGATGTTTTACTAACCAAGATAACTCAAAAAATACAAGTTCTTTGGAGTCCCATACACCCATTCTCATATTCATAGAAACCATGTTCAAATTTAAAAATGCAAATACTCACCTTAAGCATAACTCATGCTTTAAGGTTTGTAACAGAAAATTTTCAAAAAGCTCTTTACAAGAATCACTAGTATTGTCACATTTTGTTGCATTAAATTGGCATTTACCAAATCACTAATTCATACTCTTCCATTTCTGGTCTCTCCCTATCCCTTCATCTCTCTAATACTTCCCATCACCTTCTTCCCCTTCTCTATTTCCCATCACTTCCCTCCTCATTGGCATAACCAGAGGGGACATGGGGGGATGCTGCCCCCCTGTGGGGAATCTTGCCCCCCCTGCCCCCTGAAAAATTAGTGATTGTTACATAGTGCCATACACTAATACTAACAATTTTAATATATCTTGCCCCCCTCGAAAATCTATGTGCCCCCCCTTTTCCCCCCTGAAAAAGCTGGTTACGCCACCGGCCCCTCCCTATCTCTCTCTTCTTTTCTCAGACGCTTCCCTTTCATTTCTCCCTTTTCAAAATTCCCTTCCATTTTCTTGCAATGTACTCTGTAAAATTCTCAGAAATGATTTGGAATCCCGTTTGGATGACCCAGAGGGACTCACCCATCCATACCAAAAAAAAACTCTCACCAGCATTACATCACACTTCCCATCTTACAGCATATATATAATAAGGTAAAAAGAGTCCATTATGAAGTCTAAGACGGTTTAAATTCAGGTCTGATGTTGGACCCCCTTTGGGAATATTTTTTATTGTCAGAATTATTGGGGGTAAGGATGAGTCAATCAAGATTCATTATATTTTTATACACAGAGCTTTATTAATATGCACTTAGTATGCATTTGACAGAATGTGTGGCTTTTAACATCCAGACACCACAAATAATGAGCAATTTCCTTTACTGACCATTGCTTATTTTATGTGTGATTACTAGTGTGTGTGGGATCCCTTTGGTTTTTATGGTTGATTGAATTGCACAATACATTGTGTGTGTGCATTCAGATTTTAAATATGTGTGTGTCATTTAATTCTTGGCATTCTACATGGTGCGTCAAAAAAAACTTGACCCGGTTTGTGTCTGTCTGCCATTTTGAGTTTTTAAAAATGTATATATAACGGATGTTATATCATCAGAAAGACCGTTTCATTATCTTTATTTCTGCAACGATAATTCCAATCTGTTAAGTATAGGCCGAGCTCTTTTGAATCAAGGAGTCCGGTTTCACCCTATCCACGGATTCCCATTTGAATGCCGGGGCCCGACTAAGCAAATGTCATTCCGTGAACAGTGCAGAACACCGACTGCTTCATTCAAACGGCTGTAACTGTCATATACCTACGATTGAATGATCTTTGCAGCAATATTAAAGATAATGAACTAAGCTTTCAGATGATATCACATATGTTAGAATATATGTTACTTTAAAATTCAAAATGGCGGACCTAACAGGTCAGTTTTTTTTGACTCACCCTGTATATGTTTATATAGTCAGGGAAGCCGTATGTTAGTCAGTAACTCAGGAGAAAAAAGTGAAGTTCACTAAATTTCATATACAAAATATGATGTCCAATGCTGGTGATTGCATCAAGAAAGATATTGTGCTTCGGCGATTAATAAAGAAACTGGGCCAGGACGCACACTAAAATGAGTCTTATGGTTTCTGTAACCAATACTGAAAGGTGAAGGAAATAGTTTTATTAACATTTGTGACTAATCTTCATGGATCAAATGTATTTCTGAATCCACTTGGTTATCACCCTCCAGCACCCATCATGTTCATGATAATATGTTCTGGTGATTATGTAAGAAAAAAATGTACACTGACCAACCCTATTTCAAAAGTCTGTTTGCCCATTGAACAAGATGTCCTCTTGGGTTCATTACCCTGGAGACTCAAGTCTCTGGACTGTTTCCCGGTTAATTCTTGTAGAATGGGTAGGAACACGCTTATTTTTCGCTGATTACCAGTATATACAAACGAATGAGCAGGCAGACGCTGTTTTTTGCACTTACCGGGTCAAAGTTCCATATTAATTAGAATATTAAACCTGTGCACTACTACTGTGTTAAGTATGTCACACTCGTCATAGCACTACAAACATGGCTATCGCCATAGAGGATGCCAAATGTGTACCATGCATTTTTCAATGCGGAATGAATTTGGCCATGAAGACAAGGTTAGAACGAGTTTAGGTTTTATTCGCTTATTGAATGCATGGTACAGGAGTTGGCACTTTACAACTCTCCTATAGCCCATGCTTTTTTGGAGCCATTTTGTTCCGATCTAAAGGATCATTTTATAAGCGAGGGTTGCCTGGCAAAATCAACTAGAAGTGCATTTTTCCGTACTGTAGTTTAGGTGTAATGGGCTTGGGCGGTACATCCGACGCATCTAAACACAATTCCGAAAAATTCCATATGAAAAGAATTAGAAAAAATCAAATTAACAAATCAAATCATATCCATTCTTGTCCAGGAATTATGACAACACTATAGTATTGGACCTATTTGGTATTCAGGAATCCTGTTTAATGTACTGCATCTTCCGAGACCCTCTCGTCTTTTTAATAGAGAGTCCTAAAAACTGTTAAATCAGAGACTAGCAATTCAAGGAAAAGGCCAGGCTACACTGAAGTGTGTAATTTAACCTTTCCCCATGGTGATGCAATCAAGTATGAGTCATGAACAAAATCAATATTCAGTTTTCAATTTTAGTATTAATTTGCGTTTTTAGGAATTAATTTTGCCTAAACAGCGTCTGTATTGGACTGATAGTTTGGGTTCTAGGTTGAGGTAATTTTAGTTTTGCTCTGAGCATGAAATGCAAGGAAGGGAAAATTGAAATTGGCTAAATCTTAAAATCAATATTGGTGACAAAATTTGGGAAAGACTTCTCATCTGTAACCCACCCCTCATATATATTTACATGATACAAACTTTATTTTAATTGGCCTTGTATGATCAAAAATAGAATAAACGGCTAAATAATAGCCCCCCCACCCCCCAAAACAATTTTATTTGCATGTCAATATATGAGGGGGGTACATCTGGAAACTTGCCAACATGTGTTTAGCTTGATCACATGCATCACATTTTGATGGTTTCCCATCAGAGGATGTTTAGAATCAATCCCATAATGCATTGGCAATGTGCCTATACTGTACTTACTAAAGTACTGTCAGTACTTAAAGATAGTGTTCAAGAAGTGTAAAGCAAATTAGCAATTTTTTTGAAGAGCGCCCCCAATTTTTCAACAATTTTAGATGTTTTAATCACGTTGGCATTGGTAACTGCTAGTAAACCATTACGGTGAATGGTTAAGCTCGAAAATGTCTGTGTCTCACAAACGAAGGAATTTTGTAATGGAATATTCTTATCGGTATCCCCCTATAATAATTCAATGGCTGCTGGAACATCCTTCCAACATAAATAGCCGGGGAAAAAAAATTTAGCACCATTACAGTGTCTACGCTAATCCATTAGTTGTTTTGATAGTTAAGATTGGTTCAGCAAATCAAGTTAGAGTTTATTTTCTCCATGTGACACCTTATTCATCATGGAACGGACATAAATGTAGCATTTCCAGATCTCCGTTAATTCGAATTACAAATTCGCTTAATTTATTGAAAATACGCCTTTTTTGCATTCCTCGGTCGCAGGTATAGTTTCCTAGACAATCACAACGTAACTGTGCCAAATATCACATTTTGAAAATTGGGGCGCTCTTCAAAAATTTGCCATTATTGCTTTAAGTACCACAGATATTTCAATGATCAGCTAAAAATTCCCTAATAACACCTTGTGGCTTATGAGTGTTAAAGTCAGGGTTTTATAATGTGTTAACACTTAAGTGCCTAAGGAGGGGGGTTCCATAGTACCCAAGATTTGTTTTTCGGCGAGTTCCCAGTCGTTGAAAAATATTTCGAACTTAATTTTTTTAATTGTTTAACTTATTGATGCGCTTCTTTTCATAAAAAATTACTAAAATTTCTAGCCTGTTAATGAATAATTAGATTGGGTCCCTAGGAACCCCCCCCCCCCTTAGGCACCAACGGGAGTGTGATTTTAAAAATAAAAATTAAGCACACCCTGTTGCCAGAATATTTTTCTACTTCTAGGCTTCTGTATGTATGGTCATATTCTAAACAACATTAATTACTAATCAGAAAAAATAATTTAACCCTTTAATGTGCTGAAACGAAGCATTCACATCATCGAGCTACTGCGCACCCTTGCTGTACAACCTATGGCAAATACACTGCACGATCCCACAAAAATACAAGAATGTACAAAATGGTAATGTTTGTGTTAAATATATGTAACTTTGTCCTTCTAGGCAGATATAAAACAAAATGATTTGCAATGTGTATTCTGTTGAAGCAGGGTCGCAAAAACATCATGTACTTTTTGAGGCGGATTTTGACGCATTTCGAAGACATGATTTGCCCCTAATTTCCAGACGATAAACTGGAACTCATTTATATTGCACCTCTGGCCTTGTCTTATGCCCCCTCAAAGGTGGTCATGAGTTTCATTTGAAAATCCACGGGAAGTGGTTTCCTTAGGGGAGTCCATGGAACCCCCCCCCCCCCCCTTAGGCACCAACGTGAGTGAAAACACCTTAGGCACTTAAAGGGATTAGCCAGCGATTTTCTAATCGGAAACATAGAAAAAATCATCAAAATTCATATTTTTATATTTTTTTTATGGCATGGATATGCGAACATAACCTGCAGGTGGTTGGCTTGAAATCCGTGTATTAAACACAGATTTTCAGCGTGATATTGACATTGTGCACCATGATCCATACATTTTGACCTCAAACACAACATTATTGAATCTTGTTTATTTTGTACTGGTATAAACCACAATCACTCAATACTGTTTAGTGCAGATTTAAGATGCTTTCGCTGTATTGGACATTTCCTCAAATACTTAATTTTTTTCACTATTTGGGTTGTTTTCAACATTAAAGCAGTTATATGTTTATATGGAGAACCCACTTATCCTGATTTATAATGAAAAAATGCCTTTCCACATCTTTTGATTGCTTTCCCATTATCGCTGTTTTTTTTTTTTTTTTTTAAATCCGTTTAAGTGTTAAAGATAGGATTTTTGTGGGATCACTACCTTGTTGAGGTAACTTTACCAAACTGGTGCATAGGGATTGACTCAATACACCTCTGGTTTCCCATAATACCTGTGATGTTAATGGGCGAGGACATTACAGCATCCTCTGAGTATATTTCAAATGGGAGAATTACTGATGGACAAAAAGTCACACTTAGGTGATACCTGGGGTATGATTATTGATTTTGATGATTTAAAACAAAGAGTCATGATATATTTAGAGTAGGTGTGTGTGTTCTCAGCTTTGTGTTAAGGTTGGTGAGTGATGAGTTTTCCTGCTGTGTTTAGCTTGGTGTGCTGTCAATGTACACAACCGCAATCATCATGCAAAGAACACATGTTTATTTCATTTCTGAGAATTCCGTGCTTTTCACTTTATCGCTATATGAGAATTTTCTGTTGTCTATAACCTTCAGAACCGGAAATTCTGTGTTGCTTTCTGTTGGATGAAATAACAAATTATAATGCCTTGATCAACATGAGTTCACTTGGGTAGCAAGCTAGCCTGGTCATGATTATGTCGATAGGTGTGTCCGGTGGCGTGAGTGTGGTGGAGTAGGGATCTTGGTTCTGGTTCTTGCTGCAAGGACGCTCCTCGATTTATAGTTTGAAGCAAGATAGTTTTGAAGCACAGATAGTCTCTCCTTTTTGATTTGGGAGGCAGTTCACAGAGCAGTGCTAATGGGAAATTATACCAACTACAAGGGTGAGTAAAAAAAAACTTGACCCGGATTGTTTCCGCCATTTTGAATTTGTAAATACACCTATATCTACATATGTGGATCATCGGAAAGCTTATTTCATTTCTTAATTTTCTGTAAAGAATAATTCCAATCGGATAAGTATAGGCCGGCTACATTCTTTTGAATCAAGTAGTCAGCTTTTTTCCCTATCCACCGTATTCCCAATTGAATGGCACTGCGGTTAACTAAGAAATTACTCCCAAAATGATGATTAAGCGTTATGTCTATGTTCATATCAAATAAAGTGGTATATTAAAGGTGGTTAAAAGCCAGTGAAAATGGTAAATATTAAAAGAAACACTTTTTTCAAGATTGGAATAGTTTGTCTGCAAATATAGACACTATACTTCAAACCTCAACAAAGGTTGTCACCGATGTCTGTTCTTCATATTGTATGATTCAATCGGGGGACTCCTCTAAAACTGATACAATGTATCAAGTTATTTTATTTTTCAAATGATTTTTTATGAGTGATAAGGACGTAAAATCGTTAAGAGGGCCTTGATGGTAAATTGTTACTGAATTTTTGGTTAAATGCGCACATATTATTCTGCAGTCAATAAATAACCCAAATTTCTTCTGGACACTGATTTTGCTTCTCGGACGCCATTCTTTTCAATGTGAATCCGTGGACAGAGCGAAAAACAGACTACTTGATTCAACGACTGTAGCTCGGACTATCCTCGACCGATGTGAATGATCGTTGTGCATCAATTAAAGATAATGCACTAAGCTTTCAGTTGATACCAAATATGTTGATATAGTTAACCTCAAATAAAATGGCGAGAATCGGGTCACGTTGGTGTGTGTGTGACTCGCCTGTAACTCACATTAGCTAGAAGTTTGAATTCTATAGAACGTGCAAAATTACAGCACTTGTTTGTGTGTTACGTAGAAGTAAAACTGCCTTTTTGTCCATCAAGATTTGTTAGTTGTGGTGGAAACTCTCAGCTGGTTCCCTGCGACTTTGGTCTCTCACAACTTCACAACTGACCAAAGTCGCAGGTACATATAAAGTCAGCAACTCATTGGCCCATGCACATTTGAAAGCCTGACGTAGTTGTTTTTTGAACTGGGTTCAATTTCTGCGCTAAGCCACTGCAACTCGCACATGAGTAGTGTAGATCGCGCGCCTACGCAAAAAAAACATTACCCTTGCGTTGGCGTGGTGGCATTTTTTTACTGTGCGACGCTCGTACACGGCGTGCGTGACCCATCACTTCACATGTCTATCCTATACCGCATTATGTGTATCTCCAGCATATCAGCGTGATTTTTCGAGGGGTGCCATCTGCTAGTCATGATCTTGACTATTATGATTGTTCTGTACCTGCGTGCTTGGCTAGTCTTGAGCCATAAAGTGAAGCCCAAGGTGCAGGGCACCAGCTTAGGAACTCTAGCAAATTGGAATTGGAAGGGAGGGGTCATTATTTACGTAGGGGGAGGAGGGATGGGAGGATGGAGGGAGGGACCAGAAAAAAATTTTGTAAGAGGAGAGGGGGGCAGGGAATGTGAAATCTTTTCATCACGCGAATGAGGCGGGAACATGAAACTTTTTTAAATGGGAAAATTTAGGAACATCACCTGATTCCAAGGGGGAACGTAAAATGTTTGAACGGAAGCCAGGCGGGTGGACCGAACATTTTGCCGACAAAAAAAGTTGAAATCCTCCATTCCCCCCTGGCATAACAAATTAAAGATGCTCCTAATAGACCTGTTCATTGAACCTCGTACGAGAGGGGGCACCATTAATGGTGTACATAAATAGCACCTGTTGTTACGTGTCATTGATGCGCAACTAACGTAAGTTGCGGGTGTCGAGGTGTGTGATGATTGACCAATTAGGACACATTGTCAGGGTCATCAGGTTGGTAAACTCAATTGAAACGGCCTATCACAGAGAGAAATGCAAGGCTTTATGTCCATAATTTAGGTCTTACAAAGTTATAAATACGAGAGGGAACGGGGTTAAACCAAGTCCTATCAGAACTATATGGATGCCTATATGGAGAGGAGAAAGTCATGGGGTTGTGAGAGCAAAAACTGAAAAAAAAAGATTATATGATACTGGAATTTGCACCTGAACATAGGCATCATCTCTAATGGAACTGATCTGACCAAGTGGGAAAATTTTACCTATTGTCAGCATGGTCAATGATGTCATCATGAGCATCTTTTGCCAGATTTTTAAGTCACAGGTACCTTCTAGTGAGTAAAGAAATCAATTAATGTAGAAGTTTAAGTTTGCTCTCAGTTCGAATTTACCGCGATACGATGAATCTTTCTTGTGTTTTTTTTTTTTTTTGCTTTAATGAATGTTTGTTGGTGGAAGATTATTTTCATTAAGATATTAAAAATACACATTTGTATCACAACCGGTTCAAACTGGACTCGAGCGTTGTGAGTGGCCATTTCACACATGTCAGAGGTGATTTTCCACCATCGTCCAATGTGTGCGAGTAAGCCCAATGATGCACCTTGGACAAAGTGTGAAAATTATTGCCACTCACAACAAAATTATAGTCAAGTCCACTGAGAGCTATCTAATACCAAATGAAAGGACAACCCATTGGAAGTGGTTCCCCTTCACAATACATGGTATTTATCTTCTAGGTTCCATTGTTAACTCTCCAAAGGTATTGTGTTAACCAAATATGAAGATTGTGCCCATTCTTTTTGTTTTCTGGTCAATTGTAATTCTTAACAGTAGTGTGGAATCTATTCATCAGTTCAGCTTTTTAGAATTCTAAATGGCACTCACTTTCTTCGATTCTTTTCAGGATGTGAAAGCCCAAGCAGAGGAACCAAAAGCATCTTATGCTGTCTTATGAACTCACTAGTATAGTTGCCTTTTAAACCTAAACCATAAAACCTGGCAACCGTTTACAGTCCAGCCGTATCGGCCTGGAGGACATGGCCAAATTGACCGATTTTAAATGACGCCGCATCGTCCAACATTTAAAGCAGAGAATTACGAGCATGATCTGATTTATGTAAGTATTGCGTATAAAGCCACCATTGTCTAAATTAGCGCATTTTCAAACGTGTGAAAAATGAGCTAGTCGCTATAGTTTTGCAGAATTTACAAGTCCAATTTAACTCTATTACACTCATATATTTGCATGTTAGCTTCCACTTCCCTGTTGAACAAAGAAATAAAAAATAAAACCCCGCAAAAAAAAGCAGCTTATACAGTAATTCTTTAAAAGAGTAGGGGCCTCCTAACATTGAAACCATTCATTAAAGCTTAAAAAACTGGCAGACATTGCCTTTTTTAAGGCGCGCAAGCTGATCGAGTGACGGTGCTCATGTGCACCTTGAAAGTGATTATTGTGAGCGAAATTTATCCCGTGCTCTAAACCAGAATCCTGCCTGATTGGGGTTCGTACCGTGTTCAAGGGAACCATGCAGTGACCAAAAAAATGTGAGATAATTTCTTCAATCTGCGATTTTGCACGTGGAAAGCATTACAAAACACCGTACTGTTGTCACAACCCTTTACATAAGAAGTGGACCTGACAAATACCGATGTAAAACCGTTATTTTTTTTTTTTTTTTAGTCAGAAAATTTATGATTTGTTTTGAACACTGTAAAGTTTTATTTACGTGAGTGACCAGGAAAAGGAAAAGGCTTCGTACAGGTTACGGAGGTGCAATTCTGCACCTTTAAAAGTGCAATTTCATTTTAGGGAGAGATTGTTTATAAGAGGGAAGTTATTGAAGGCCATTTCGGGTTTGTGCGATGTATGGAGAAAGACATGGCTCGAAATACTTCACGATTCAACATTACTAAGGGATATGAGGGGCAGCAAGAACATCATTTACAAACCTATTGACGGGGACTTGTCAAAAACAAAACAGGGGATTGGGCGTGATTCGGTGATCTATTTTCTTAACAAAAAATTTATTAGGGGCCTTGCGTTGATGGGCCACAATTTTAAAGTGATTTGTGAATGAAGAGGTTTTGGGGCTGAGTTTAAAAGGTACATTTTCAATATGGTCAAAGGCAAAAAATTTGTATAAATTATATTTCTATTGATACTGATGGAATGGAACATGATGGGTGGCTTACAGTTCGGTATTCAGATTTCAATCACAAATCCCAGAGCCTGCAGGTTGTACCAAGACTTTCTATTGATAGGCGGAGCTAAGTATACTTTAAATGCAGGCCTTAACCGCTCCTCCCAATTTGTCTTGCTAGACCGGTTTTTCAACAATCCTCTTCCACTATCCTTGGAAGCTCCGAGGGGGCTTTAATCACTCGCCTGTCATTTCAAAAGACGCCTGTCTGAAATTGGCAAATTACATTATACCCTTTTGCACTACTCTCTATTCTGTTAAAGCAATAACTGCACCCATCTTTTTGGAAGACGCCCCCAATTTTGTGGGATATTTTGGATTTTTGCACACTTTTACGACTAGTAAACAATGGGCCTCTTAAAGGTTAGAGTTCAAAACTCTTTGTGTCGCAAAAAGACCGGATATTGTGTAATTCGAATAATACTATCGGACAGATCTCAGAAAATAAATTCACGGCTGCTGGGAAATTGGAAATGATTCCTTCAAAAGAAATAAGCCGGGAAATACATTGAACCATTGAAATGTATATGCTCATCTAATCAGTTGTTCCGTCGGTTCCGGCAAGTCAACGGTAGAGTAATTTTAAGAGGTGCCACCATTTCATCATGGAAGGACATGAATTTGGTGTTTCAGCTCCGCCATCAAATTACCATCTGATCCCGATTCAATTACAAAATCACTTTTTTATGAAAAATAGCATTTTGGAGCAATTACCACGCGCTGGGTATAGTTTACTAGAAAATTACCCCACAAAACAGTTGAATAAAAATCTCAAATTTGAAAATTGGGGTGGCACTATAAAAAAATGTGCTGTATTGCTTATGGATCAAATCCACGATTTACAATTGAAGTGCAAAAAGCTAATATGTAAAATCAGGCCAGAAAGGTTTTCTAAGCTCACAAGTGTTAATAATTTGTTTAAACAAAAACAATTTTTCGAATTTGTTAAACACCCGTCAATCTATGGGATGGTAACATACCCGACATGAAGCTAGTCCATGAGAATGAATCATACAGAAGGTACTTACTAAATGCATGTTCTCCTGCCATGACATTTTAACATTTTCGATTTAGTTTCTCCCAATTAACAGACATACATCGGCTCCATCTTGGCGGCTGTCAACCCCTATAAAGACATACCAGGCTTGTACGACCAGAGAGTGATTGCAGGATATAACAAGCAACACATCGGAGACCTGCCGCCACACATCATGACCATAGGCAAATGGTTGCTATACTCGGATGTGGAAGAGAAAATGAACCACAATGCGTGCTCATCAGGTATGATGTATTACTGCTATAGGGAAGTGTTAGAGAGGGGGGAGAAGAGGGAAGGGAAAGGAAGAACGGGAGACTGGAGGGAAGGGCAGGGCAATGGAGATGGGAAGGGAGAAGAGAGGAAGGGAGGTGCGAGAGGGAAGGGAGAGAGGGAAGGATGAGGGAAGAGAGGAGGAAGAAGCAGAGGGACAGGGGGAGAAGAGGGAAGGGAAGAGAGGAAGGGAGAGAAGGAAGGGACAGAGGGAACAGGGAGAGAAGGAAGGGAGAGGAAGGGAGAAAGGGGACGAGAGAGGGGAAGGGAGAAAGGAAAAGCAGGGGAAGCGGATCGGAAGGGAAAAGGGAGGAGGGAAGGAAGGAGAGGGAAGGCTAGGGAATGGAGCGAGGGAAGGGAGAGAGGGAAGGAGGAGAGAAGGAGGGGAAGAGGGAAGGAAGAAAGGGAAAAGAAGGGACGGGCAGAAAGCCAAAGGGCAGGAAAGGAGGGAGGAACGGAGGAGGAATGGGAGGAGGAAGGGAGAGGGAAGTGAGAGAGGGCGGGGGGTTAGGGAGGGTAAGGATGGGAGGGAGAGGGCAAAAGGGAAGGGAGAGTGAAGATGAGAGGGAAGGGAGACAGTGGGGAAGGGAGGGAGATGGAAGGGAAGGGTAGGTGAGACAGCAGAGGAAGGGGAGGGACAGGTAGGGAGGTAGGGAGAACAACAGAGCAGAGGGTAAGGGAGAGGAGGGAAGGCAAAGGTCTAGACAGGGAAAAGAGAAGGGGGTCACCAAGGAGGGGGAGGAGAGAGCGAGAGAGAGGAGATAGGGAAGGAGGAGGAGGAAAAGGAGGACCAGTAAGGAAGGGGGGAGAGTATAAAGATTGAAGGGAAGGAGAAGAAAGAGAAAAAAAGGAAGAAGGAAGGGGGAAGAAGAAAAGAAATCATTTCACATTCAAAGTAATTTTACTGATCAAAAACTGCTTTAAAAATTTTGCCTCTCATGACCAGCTATATCTCGCCAGGATAAGTCACAATATTGGGCTTGTAAAGGTTTTTGTGACAGACATGCCTTAAGTATATCGAAATACGGGAAAGTATTATTGAAGATACTTTAAATTATTTTGGGTCACAAATTCTATGCTATGGTACATTTAATGGATTATATTGTGCCCATCAACCTATGTAAAAATTTGCAAAGGGGGATTTTGGCTGAAAATGACATATTCTTTGATCAAATTTATTTTGGAGTTTTTTCCCAAAAACTTTCCAATTAAAAAGGTAAGTGCCAAAATTACATTTTAATACTGGGAATGCAAATTTTATGTTAAATCGGAAGGATTTGGGACCCCTCTCATGAAACATGCCATATGCAAAAAGGAGTCTGCCCTCAGCTAGGTTCAACAGAAACCAATTTTAAGCTTCTCTCAACCTTAATAGCATTTAGTTTAAAACCTAAATGCATTTTTTTTAATTTTATTATAAAACAGATTGATGGAATTAAAAGGATCTGTTTTTGCCGTATCTTCTTATTTGTTGTGCCAACATATATAAAAGATACTATTTGAGAAGGAAATGACTCGAGGAATCCAAATATTGATAATAATTTTTCCCCCAAAATATGTATTTTTTGAGAAAGAACATCAAAAAAATGGAGATTTTCATCATGTTTTTTTTGTTCCTATAAAAAAATATAGAAGGTTTAAAAAATTGTGCCTTGTTCGTATTTTGTATTACAGAGTCATCGTTCTAGGGTCGGTATTTCCCCTTTTTTTCCAAATCTGCACTATTATCAAATTATTTGCCAAAAAAAGCCAAAAACAAACGGTTGTTTCAATTTGGAAACAACGCCAAGATTGTTCCAAGGTTGACATTAACATCACGATTTTTACCAAAAAAATGAAAACTAAAAAAAAATACCGCCTAGTTTTGATATGCTCTAACGATTGCATTCATTTCTTACCTGTGTTGATGTGGAGTTCGAGTAAACTGGAGTGGAAACTCGAAAAATCACGAATTATCGCCGAACGTGGAACACAGGGAGAAAATCGCCCTTTTGTCCAAATATTGTCCCATTTCGCTACAATAAAATAGCCTACTCCAACCACAAGGCGTTTCATTCTTATTCTTCACACTGCTTCTGCACCAGTCAAATTGCTTCATCTGGCTACTATGATCCAAATCAACAATTATGAGGCTTTCAAATGTGAAATTTAAATTACCCCTTCTGTTGCAAAAGAAACTCACGTGGGCACAACCATTTTACAAATTGCATTACAAAGTTACAATGGGTGGCGTTCATATCGAATCGATGCATCAAGGCGTTTATGAGCGCTCAGTACATCGCGCGCGCCGAATTGCACAGGCGAGTATTGCGTAATACGCGAAATTACCCGGCCTTTTGAAGTTCAGCCATGTGATTGTCTTGGTCAAAATGCCGTAACATAGTAGTATAAGGAAAATTAACAAAAATAATGAGGAAAAAAAATTAAAATATATAGATTTCTGTTAAAAAATAGATGGGAAAGAAAAAACATGTTTAAGCCGTTAAACAGTGAAAAAAACTAAAAATGGCCATTTGACCCTAAGTTCCTGACGTCACAGCCCACCTTTAAGGGAAGTCCAGATTCAAAGTAAAAGCATGTGATAGGCAGTGAGTCTATACCAACCCACACAGCAATTTCTTTAAGAATGGCAAAATCATCAGTACCTGGGATTTAATTGTTGTGGGTAGGGAAGCATGCATAAATGTTTAGGACTTGTTAGGATAGAGAAGGATGTGTTGGGAATGCTTCGGGGAACTTTTAAGGTAGTTCGAATGCTTGACTTAGGATGTAACTTATCAGCATGGATATACGCACCATGGTAATGTTAGTGGCTCTACCTAGGTGTGTGATGATTGGAAAGGTTGGTATTAGGTGTTAACGTTTAGCATCTCGTACAGAAAAAAAAAACAGTATTTTTGGCCCGGTGAACATGTTTAGAAGAAAATCCCCTTTGTAACTTGTGAATAGGTTCTGTTTTTTAAACAGCTTGTATCCAAAAAGTGTTTTGAAAGGTGGGGACTCGATCGATAACCTCGCCCCACTGTACTCCATCAAACTGCGATTTTGGTATCGGACGAAAAGTAATATTTTGTTCACTACCCCAGTGATTAAGGCCCCCAGGCAAACATTTTCTCTTTGATTTATACGAATGAAAACATATCCAAATGTGGTATACCACATTATTAAAACCACCCTGTCTATGGGATAATTTAAACATATTTTTGCTTCTAACTATAATTATACACATTTTTGCTTATCACTATTTAGTGACGACTCTCCACTATCAAATAGGCGGACCGAGATACCGGAATAATATGAAAAATTCGGCCATGATCGGGGGGGGGGGGATCACTTCAACAACTGTGCACCATCACACTCATCTGGAAAATTTTGGAAAATAAGGGGCCAGAAAAAAAAAACAATTTTGTCTCAGAAGAACAACACGCATTTTGTTTAAAATCCCTGGCCTTTTTGGACCGCATAATTTTGTTTTTAGGTTTTTACTCCTTGAAATTTTTTTGTAAAAAAAATTCAGGACAAAAAAAAAATGAAAATTTGTGGTCCGAAAAATTGAAAAAAAAAAGGTGGGTCAAAAAATGCATTAAAAAACAACAAAAAACCCCCCAGCATTTCGATTGCAATTTTCACATTTCTTCTGAGGCAAACTGGTTTTTTTTTTTGCCTAAACCTTTCTGAGGCTATTAGTAAAACTATGAACACAATGGAAAGTGCTAGGAGTGATGAATTGTAACCTTTAAGGAGTGTTCCGAATTACATGTTTCTATAACGCAGCAACATGCATTATTCATACAATGCTTCAGGGGTAAGCACTGATCAATATATCGGCAACAAACACCGGCATGGGGACCATAGCAGGGGGCGGGGGTCAGGAGGGGGCGCCCCTGGACACCCGTCTTAAGTGCATTGTAGGAGAGTGATTTATAACTCCTCTGGAAGATCATTTTGATGTTGTAAATTGCATTGTAGTGGTAAATGTTCTTAAATTTTACCGTGAATTACTCTCCCCCCCCCTCAAAGCCCACCATTTTTCAAATTTAGGAAAAAACGGGTTTTACGCAAACACAATTGCACAAAAAGTTAGGGTTTTTTTTCTTAACCACCACACAACCGTGAATTCATTTGTCTGTTTTTCCCCCCATGAGTTTCGCCCCTCTATGATTACCCTGGGCGCCGCCACTGACCATTATAGTTGCTGCGTTAGATCGAAGGAGGGTAGGAGCTTGCAGTAAGTTCAGTATCGTAGGGAAGCTAAAACTATTTTCAATTCTTCATACACTGAGACTACAAACAGTGGTGTAGGGACAAGGAATTGTAAAAATATGAATCTTGCTCTCGATTTATGTGCAAAGAGTCTGATTCAACCACCAAATGCAGCGTCTCATATAAAAGAATGGGAGTGATGAAAACTTGTGGCTAGTTTTAGAAGTGTCTTAAAATTTTAGTGTGAGATGGGAATTAAAAGAACGATTTTATTTGATGTTATTGTGATTTTACAAAACATTACGGTCATTCTGCTTGAAAAATAAACATGGCGGCCTCCTTACAGGAGTGCACGAGGTTCTGTTAAAGGCTACTAGATCAGAGATTCCAGAGGGAACAGACCACCTCACTTTTCAAACATATCATGTTTTTGTGTGCCCGCCTTAAGAGGAAGACACATAGGGATTCACTTGTCCACTGTTGTTGTTGATCTCGTTGTTGGTGATGTTGTTGGAAAAGGGTAAACATTGCCTGTCATATCCACACTTTGTGGATTTAAACCAAAACTTGAGTCATAGGTGCGCAGGGATCCCTCATTTGTGAGAGGTCACGGTCACATACCAAGGTCAAAGGTCACTGTGGAATGGCACATTTCTTCACTTGGTATAGTTTGAAAAGCCCAAAGGCTCTAAATTTCATTGTCTTGCAGTTATCACCCTTGTGCTGAACACACACAAGCGCTGTCACCATATCATACCGCTATTCCTATTACCAGGGACGTCCAACATTTTGACGCAGGGGCCACCCCACCAGCCACATTGGGTGACATTCACAACTGTGCGGCTGCAAGCAAGTAAATCGTGGGGGGGGCTCGGGGGGCTCAGTTGTTACTTTATACAAAGGTCTGGAAGTAGGACCTTTATCTATACCAATTTGCCAAAAGGGGGCCCCTAGCTACACCAATGCAGACGATTTGGGGGGGGGGCCCTAAGGTACAAATTTTCCATTTGCTCAGGGAGAAATGTTGACCGTTATAGCAAATTTTGAAAAACATTGGTTTCACCGTTTGAGGGAATTTAGTTTTTTTTTTTTTTTTGACCTCATTTTACCACAAATTTTTAGGAAATTCGACGCGCACTCAGATGATGAATTTGTAGTAATTCCAGTGTGAGTCTTTCAGTAATTATTTCAGAGATTCGATGGACGCATATTGTTTTCTGGGACCCCCCCCCACACAAAAGTAACCTCGGCAGGGCCCGCATCACACCCCATACACAGCCCTCTTCACGGCGGGGCAGACAATGGGCCCGCGGGGCCGCACAGGCTGGACACCCGGTTTATAATGAGTGCTGCTTGGTCTGGAGCATTGACCTAATTTAATTTAAAAATGTTTAACCCCTCTGTGTAAAATTTAGATAAACGCTTCCGAGAAAATCTCGCGGCTTGTCTTTGATTTTCATGGCCGATAATATTTTCTGATAGCCATCAAGCTGTGTCCAAGGTTATATAATTTGTTTATTTTCAGTGAGTGAAAAGCTGGAATGAAAGTGTTGCAGGCGAAAACTGAAAGTACTAAATCATCTGAAAATACCCCCCCTTCTCTGTGAGGAGGTTCAAGCTTCAGGACAGGGGCCAACACGAAGGAATATCCGTGTGAATTTGCTCATCCTGGAAAGCAGGTAAGCGGCCAAATTTCAAGATCTCGCCCAACGGGCCATGGTACGATCGTTAATAGCCATGTCCCCCGAACCCCAGATTTTACGAAAAGTGGTTGAAATTGAAATTTGGGTATTGGTAGAAAGCTACAGGGTGATGAGTCAGAAAAAAAGTACAAACCAAATGAGGGATTTTAGGACGAAAACCTTACCCAAGTACCAATTAATTTCCTGTGTAGTAGTCTGTTTAAATAAGCGTTCACAATCATTTTAATTTTTAAAATCTGATCAAGCCATTCAAAGGCTACAGTTATTTTATTTTGTGAAGGTATCCATTTTCGCCCCGAACCAAATTAACATTGGACCGTGTACACATGAGAATCATTAATACGCAGCCGGGAGGGTACAAAATAAATTAACAGGTTTATTTCTGTGGCGCCGTATTCAAAATGCTACGCAGGGAATGTTGTTGAATGATGATGTAAGAATACTTACGATTTAATGAATATGAAAAGTTTCAAATGGAACTAATGCTTCTGTTATCCCAGCACTGTAATGTATTTGGAATTTTAATATGTGGAAATCAATCAAGTGAAAAGCAGCTGCAAATTGATGCTTCAAGTCCAAAAATTTGATTCATTAAATATTTTTTGAGATTGGTTTCATTTTACAGTCCTACTGAACGATGTAACCAGACATTTTCCTTGGGGGGGACAAACGATGGGGAAACCATTTAACCTTTATTTGGGCATCACTTAAGACAATTGCAAAGCATTGCAACACCGGTTAAAACTGTCAATACTATCAATTTATTACTTTCCGTTGATTCTCTATTGGGGTCAGGATGGGGCGAGTGCCGGATCCCGCCGTCTTTACCCTCCCCCTTCCACTCGTCCTCACCAATGGACTGGTTACGTCACGAGTTCCCTGTAATTTATTGCAAAAATAGTGTAATTTGGAGGATAGTGCTGAAATGAAAATACCAAAACTGAAACGTAACAACCAAGCGTACTCTTTGGGTTACTCCAGCGTGAAATTTGTTGGGTCTTTCACATTGG